>VYZS01043710.1:8605-20909 GCA_013400695.1 Neodrepanis coruscans | reverse complement strand
GCAGTTCTAACTCTAGCCAGCAGGAGGCACGAGCATGGCCTTGGGGAGCCCTGTGTTTCAGTAACAGTTTGGAGAGTTGGCTTCAGTTTGCCTTGTGGGAGGATCTGAACCCCCCTCCAAATCAAGCCATCCTCCCCACCAGCCTATTCAAGAATCTCCAAATCACATTTAATTCACATTGTCTTCCTTTGAACATGGGAAGAAAAGCTTGCCAGGGCATTTCTACTGTTTCAGAGAGTGAGATGGTTATCTGATTGGCTTCTCTTTCCAACTGTCCCAGAGAAGCAAAAGAAGGGTCTGAGCTCATTTAGCTCTGAGCAGCAGGGTTTTGAGGACCTTTCCCCATGGCACCTCATTCTCCCTTGCGTTAAGGGTCTAACCTGGAGCTTTGAATTCCCATGTATGGCTATTCATCAGAGAGTTGACTCGATGACCTTTGTGGGTCCCTTCCAACTCAGAATATTGTATTTGTTTGTCCCATATCTGCATGCGATAACTGGCCACTGCACAGTGTGCAGTCCTGTCCAGATGGCATTAGCTGAGACTCATCCGGTAAACCCTCACAGTGAGAGGCTATTATGAGCCTTCTCCTCCTCCTGCTTTCTCCCCTGTCCTTGCCACCAAAGCCATTTGTTATTATCAGGCTGCTGTTGTTCCTGCAGCAAAATCAGCATGATGCACCTGAATACTTCCCTGGACTAGGGTGGCTTCTTGTAAACTGCAGTGTTTAAGCTATGATGTAAGCACCAGTGCGGGTGAGGAATGCGTGAAAGTGAAGGTAACCACTAGCCGGGGTTGAATGGTGGGAAGTAGCACTTACGTGAACATAGTCTTAAACTAAGTGAATAGCTGGCAAAGCCCTACACATCTCCCAGCTTTAGGTTTATAGCGCTTTACAAGCTCCTGGGAAACAGATTTCATGGTGCTCTTAGCAAGTTTTATAGGTAAGTGTTTAATCCTTGTTCTGTTAATAAAGCAGCTAATGCACAAAGGGTGTGATCATCCCCTCAGTTGTACAATGTGCTGCCAACCGTGCAAAATGTCTCCAGATCAGAATAGCAGGGTCTTGTTTCCTCCTCTGGGCATGATACACACACAGCAGGACACCTGGTATAGGATAACAGAAGCCAGACAGATGTAACGCCCCCAGGGATTGCAGAAATTCTTGTTGATTTTGTTTGGCATGGGATCCATTCAGGAGTCATCTGCCTAGGGCCACAGCACCGTCTGTGCAGCTCTATCTGAAAGTCATGGCCCAGGTTCAAGTCTCTGAGCCCTCCCTGCTCCTGTGCTTGGGCTGGGCTCTGCTTCCCTTGGCACAAAAAAGGGAGTTCAACAGGCTCCATCATTCAATTTCCCTAAGAAACAAAAAAAAGTTAATGCTGGAAATGTTTTTTGAAACATAGGTACTTGACAGCTCTTGCCAAGTATTAGTAGGCCAGTAAAATCCCTCTACATAAATTGTGTTGTAATTAGGGTGATTTGTTTAATGTCACCTTGTCTGGCTGTCTGGGAAGTATAAAAACACCATGCTTTTCAATTGAGGAGTGGACTCTGACTGCAGTAAGACATTTTTATTTCTCTCAGATTTTATCATGGCCTTTTCAAACCATTCAGGCTGGTGATCCTAAGCCAAGTCAGGCAAGAATCCCCAGATGAGGAAAATAAGACATAGTAACAAAAGAATCAAAATGTCTTAATAAAGGTAATATGCCAGTAATTAATGGATATTATATTTAGTATGCAGGACAACACAATATAAACACCCTGATAGCCCAAAAATACTTTGTATGCATGCAAAAAAGCCATTTTAGGGGGAGGTAATAGAAAGGGTAAGAGGAAAAAAAAATTTGCTTGCTGGAATGTGGTGTTATGGACTGGTATCCCTCAGCTCTCGCACTGGTCTCCCTGAGCGGCACACCCAGGTCTGAAGGGCCAGCACGAGTGATGGCAATTTTCCACCAGGTGGCAACAAGGAGAGTAATAGGAAAGCAGTCAGGGGGCACTGGAAAGACGAGACAGGAACTGGGTAGAGGCACTGTGGCTTCCCAGTGGATTCCAATACATCAAAAAAGCCCCAGACTGAATGTGGTCCCATCCATCAGAGCCCAGAAAAAGCTCATGACAGACATAACAGAAGGAAAAATGGTCCAGTCTTACTCTTGAGTGTTGGAACCTGATAAAATTACTTATCTTCCCCATCCTATGAGCATCACCAGCAACCTAAGAAACAGAAAGAGAAAAAAAAGACTGGGGAGCCTTTTCAAGCATGAGAATCGTTTGGGCATGACAAAGGTGTAGTAGGACCAATGAATGCCCAGCTCTGCAACAGCATTTTTCAGCTTTAATCTTCCTTCCAAATGTTTTGCTTTTATTCCAACTAATTGAACAAATGTCTTAAAATTCACAACACAAACTGAATTTGATTAAATCTAACTTGGTTCATATGATAAAGCACTGCAGTTAGAATGCAGCTANTAGCTCTGAGCAGCAGGATTTTGAGGACCTTTCCCCATGGCACCTCATTCTCCCTTGCGTTAAGGGTCTAACCTGGAGCTTTGAATTCCCATGTATGGCTATTCATCAGAGAGTTGACTCGATGACCTTTGTGGGTCCCTTCCAACTCAGAATATTGTATTTGTTTGTCCCATATCTGCATGCGATAACTGGCCACTGCACAGTGTGCAGTCCTGTCCAGATGGCATTAGCTGAGACTCATCCGGTAAACCCTCACAGTGAGAGGCTATTATGAGCCTTCTCCTCCTCCTGCTTTCTCCCCTGTCCTTGCCACCAAAGCCATTTGTTATTATCAGGCTGCTGTTGTTCCTGCAGCAAAATCAGCATGATGCACCTGAATACTTCCCTGGACTAGGGTGGCTTCTTGTAAACTGCAGTGTTTAAGCTATGATGTAAGCACCAGTGCGGGTGAGGAATGCGTGAAAGTGAAGGTAACCACTAGCCGGGGTTGAATGGTGGGAAGTAGCACTTACGTGAACATAGTCTTAAACTAAGTGAATAGCTGGCAAAGCCCTACACATCTCCCAGCTTTAGGTTTATAGCGCTTTACAAGCTCCTGGGAAACAGATTTCATGGTGCTCTTAGCAAGTTTTATAGGTAAGTGTTTAATCCTTGTTCTGTTAATAAAGCAGCTAATGCACAAAGGGTGTGATCATCCCCTCAGTTGTACAATGTGCTGCCAACCGTGCAAAATGTCTCCAGATCAGAATAGCAGGGTCTTGTTTCCTCCTCTGGGCATGATACACACACAGCAGGACACCTGGTATAGGATAACAGAAGCCAGACAGATGTAACGCCCCCAGGGATTGCAGAAATTCTTGTTGATTTTGTTTGGCATGGGATCCATTCAGGAGTCATCTGCCTAGGGCCACAGCACCGTCTGTGCAGCTCTATCTGAAAGTCATGGCCCAGGTTCAAGTCTCTGAGCCCTCCCTGCTCCTGTGCTTGGGCTGGGCTCTGCTTCCCTTGGCACAAAAAAGGGAGTTCAACAGGCTCCATCATTCAATTTCCCTAAGAAACAAAAAAAAGTTAATGCTGGAAATGTTTTTTGAAACATAGGTACTTGACAGCTCTTGCCAAGTATTAGTAGGCCAGTAAAATCCCTCTACATAAATTGTGTTGTAATTAGGGTGATTTGTTTAATGTCACCTTGTCTGGCTGTCTGGGAAGTATAAAAACACCATGCTTTTCAATTGAGGAGTGGACTCTGACTGCAGTAAGACATTTTTATTTCTCTCAGATTTTATCATGGCCTTTTCAAACCATTCAGGCTGGTGATCCTAAGCCAAGTCAGGCAAGAATCCCCAGATGAGGAAAATAAGACATAGTAACAAAAGAATCAAAATGTCTTAATAAAGGTAATATGCCAGTAATTAATGGATATTATATTTAGTATGCAGGACAACACAATATAAACACCCTGATAGCCCAAAAATACTTTGTATGCATGCAAAAAAGCCATTTTAGGGGGAGGTAATAGAAAGGGTAAGAGGAAAAAAAAATTTGCTTGCTGGAATGTGGTGTTATGGACTGGTATCCCTCAGCTCTCGCACTGGTCTCCCTGAGCGGCACACCCAGGTCTGAAGGGCCAGCACGAGTGATGGCAATTTTCCACCAGGTGGCAACAAGGAGAGTAATAGGAAAGCAGTCAGGGGGCACTGGAAAGACGAGACAGGAACTGGGTAGAGGCACTGTGGCTTCCCAGTGGATTCCAATACATCAAAAAAGCCCCAGACTGAATGTGGTCCCATCCATCAGAGCCCAGAAAAAGCTCATGACAGACATAACAGAAGGAAAAATGGTCCAGTCTTACTCTTGAGTGTTGGAACCTGATAAAATTACTTATCTTCCCCATCCTATGAGCATCACCAGCAACCTAAGAAACAGAAAGAGAAAAAAAAGACTGGGGAGCCTTTTCAAGCATGAGAATCGTTTGGGCATGACAAAGGTGTAGTAGGACCAATGAATGCCCAGCTCTGCAACAGCATTTTTCAGCTTTAATCTTCCTTCCAAATGTTTTGCTTTTATTCCAACTAATTGAACAAATGTCTTAAAATTCACAACACAAACTGAATTTGATTAAATCTAACTTGGTTCATATGATAAAGCACTGCAGTTAGAATGCAGCTAGAAAAATACATTATGCTAGGACAAATAAGTATGGTTAACTTCAATAAGAACTGAGGTAAATTGCTTTTTGTGTGAGATGTGCAATTTTGCCTCAATACAGCTTTAATCAAAGTAAAATATTATAGGGTAAGGGAAAAAAAAAAACACCTCACAATGTAATGTTTTGTCTACCGACAACTCAGTAAAATTTCAAGTTTAAATTGCTAAATAACACCACGACTATGCATTCTCTGTCCTCAATATGTAAACAATTACAGCAGTATCTGGCTATGAACTAATTTATGCTTATTACAGACAAAAAAACCCCACAGATGTGAATGCAAGCTGTCCATCAGAAGTTTATTTGCAACTAAAACTTTCTCTGAAAGGGGAAGAATGAAAATAAATACAGGTATTTAAGTGGAGTTTGCATTCCCACTTATGCCAGTGTTTTCACAGCCAAATGAAAAAGAAGGTAAATTAAGCATAGCTAATAAATGTGATAGAAGGTATTAATCTTGCATTTGTGAGAAGGAATGTTGTTCTTTGCTCTTCAGTAGTGTCGTGGTTTTACCACAAATTTAGCGATTTTGACAAGAGATGTCCGAGAGAAGCCACAGACACACCCCAAAATGAAGAAAACACACAAATATCACAGTTTATTTCGCGCACACACAAAACCTGACAAATAAAGTGCAACAAAACAGACAAATTAAGCTTCCCAGGGCCCGTGTTGGGATGAGGACGCTCTGGAAATAGTGCCGGTCTCTCTCTGAGGCTCCTGGAGAGACGCTGGGGTAATTAGAGAAAGCCCGCGGCCGATCTGAGGACCCCCCAGCAGCGCGAGCTTCTGCTCGGCTTTTTCTGAAGAAAAACACTCAAGACAGTTAGAAACCGCGAGCCCTCCCCTTCCCGATAGCCCCCAGGAAGGGATTTAGNACTGCTGGGCTGTCGCTGCTGCCGGCACCGCTGCCATGCACCACCGGCGCAGCCTCAGTGCCACCACTGCCGCCGCTCTGCAGCTCGGCCCGACCCTGCCATGCTCTGGCGCATGGGCGCCGGAGCCCCCACGCTGCCTCCGGTGCCGTCTGCGCTGGGAACCCGTGTGATGCCGCTCCCCGCCACCAGAGCTGCTGCCGCTGCACGAGGCCGCCCCGCCGTCCGCGCCATGCCGCCAGGGGGAAGCCACCGAAAAACCACGCGGGCGCCGGCGCTGCCCGCAGCCCTATGCTGCCAGCTCCGGGCGTGCCCTCGGCCCCCCTCCACATGGTAGGAAAAAAGACCGTTTTTACTTTCACTTTCTTACTCTACGACAACATAACAGCTGATGTTATGTTATCCCCCCTGGGTGCTTCAAATTCTCACTTACGGCTCATTGCAGCCTACCTTCTCTTTGGGGAGGACCTGCCATTTTTTGAGAGGGCTAACATTGGTGTGCTTCTGCCGTTCCCTGCTTTGGCTATATGGGTGCCTACTTACGGCAGAGTGGGATCACCTGCAATGCCTTTCTTATAGGGCCATAGCTGGAGTTGTACCTCCATTTAGGACACAGCAGAGCCTGGGGTAGCTCTGACACATCACATCACATCACATCACATCACATCACATCACATCACATCACATCACATCACATCACATCACATCACATCACATCCCAGATGCTGGGAAAAAGCTCAATCTTTGCATCTGGGACTACCATCCCTATGGCCAGGATGGGGAGACACTGACAAGAAGCTTCCAATAGAGCCTTGAAAGGGTTTCACATTCCCGTGTTTCTGTGTGCCACAGGAATCTACTGTCCAACATGTAGCTGAGGGAGACACATACTCTCCAAGGGGATGCCTGACCATATTAGAAGTGGATGACACAGGACACAGGCTTCTTTGTTCACTGCAAGAGTCCTTTGGCTCCAGCACAGTTTCCCCCTCAGCTTGCCAGCTGGGCACCACAAACAGCCAGTGTAACAGTAGAAGAGGAAAAAGCACTGGAAAGTAGGAGTCATCAAACCTTGTGCTGGTGAGTCATCAAGCTGCAGGCTTCTGAGACCAAAAAAACCCCCACCTACACATCTGTTTGCCATAAAGAAAATGGAGGGAAGTTTTCTGACAGTTCATGGTCCATATCGTGCTGCCTGGAAGCTGCATGACTGCATAGGGAGAGAAAATTCACTGCAGATCTGAACTTGAGCAGTGGTTGTGCTCAAGTTGAGAGGTGCCTGCTGACTTTGTCGCAGCAGTCAGTGTAACATCCTGGTTCCCATCCCTCAGTCCAAGTGAGAAAGGAGATGTGTTTCAGCCATCAGTTCTGAGAGAATATGCATGGAGGGTTATGAAGCAACTAGGAGAGCCACCAGAAATACCCCAAGAGAACAAGTAAGGCAGTTCTCTGCCACACTGCAAGCTGGAGTAAGAATAAACTAAAGCAAATGTGTAAAGCCTAGATTATGGTTAAATGTTTGATAGAGGCAAGATAAGAGTTCATTAGATAAAAGACAGTCTGGGCATTTTAGCACTAAGGACCACATACAGTCATTTCTCAGAGACATAAAGGATTTCTTGTCTCACAATTCAGTATGCTTTTTAATTGAGTATTCCAGCAAAACCATCTTCATCTGAATTTTACATGAGAACTTTAGCTTCTGGGAGTCAGGACAAGGAGGGGCATGACACCCTTCACTATATGCAAGTACAAAACCATTTTACACAGAAACTAATTCTGAGATGATGGAAAGGTGATGTCTGCTCTCAGGCATCCTTCATGCTCAATGCAGAGCTCAAGGAAGACCTTTGCGTGGTACCCTAACTTTGTGCACCTTTAACCGTGAGCTGTAAGGCTGGTTTCTCTATGGAGTTGGGGAGCAGCAGAGAGAGACAGGCACTTCCTTCCAGTGGGATTTTGCAGCAGAGAGGGCAGGGTCCTGTTTTGGGTCACTTGGCCAGCCAGAAGCTCCAGTCCGGGAATCTGGCATTCTCCTGGGTAGGGAGGATGTGTGGGTAGGGAGGGTTGTTTGTGGGTGTGAGCAAGCTAGTGCCTCCCAGTGCACAGAGAGGTCCTCACAAGTTGGTGTAAACCAGGGTTTGCAGCCTTGCCAGCAGACTACCAAATCTTCTTTCTGACTGGCCCTGAAAAGACAAGGTGACCAAGCAGCCTCTTTGCAGATGTCAATGAACAGCTTTAGTTACCTATTACTGTTCTCCACAGCTGTGGAGACCCTGGAAGCCAAACCCCCTGCAGGGGTTGCCTGAGATGAGACCACAGCCCACCTGAAAAGATAGGAGAGCACTGAAGTAAAATACAGCCAATTTCTGCCTTGTAGGAGGCTATGTCCCTCCTTCAGAGTGGACCTAATGCCTCTTCATATGATCACATGCCTCCTGATTTCACAGGAAGCCCTGGATCAGTTCTCAGAAGGAAAATGCCTGGAAAAGGCTGAGAACAAACCTGTTTTTCCTGCCTTCCTTCTCTTATTCCCAGTGCCCTCATCCTCCACACATTGCAAAGCACAGCCCCTACCTCCTTGTGCTAGAAGCCTAGTAGGAAGGGGAGACAAGAGCTGCAGGAAAAGCAGGGTCTTCTGGTCTTCCTGAAATACAGGCTGAGCACACTCAACTTACCATGGCCCCCTGGGTATGGTCTCTGCTATGCTTACCTGGCCAGTACCGTATCTTGAGCTACGAATGCCTCCCATGCCAAGGAAAGTGTTTTCACACAAGGACTTTGTCTCATGCTTTAACAACCCACCTTCCCTCTACTATTCTTGGAGACTAAAGGAGTCTAAAGGAGTGAAGTATGTGCCTTTGACTCCAGCTGAAATCTAGCAAATCTCACAAGTCTTCAGAAAGTATGTCTTTGTGCCTATGGGATAATTTTGAATCCACCACATTCAATGACCCAGATACTGCTCAGGTCAGGGCCAGGAGATCTTGAGGGCAGAGATGGGTATTCCCTTCTGTTTAGCACCTATTCCTCCTCAGCTGCCTTCCTTTAACAAAGGATCTACCATCTCTGTCTCTTGAGGATCCACCAAGCTTTTCTGCTCTGTGTTTTCAGCTGTGATTTATTCATGCCCTTCCTATTAGACCCAGAAAGAAATTCTTCCTCTTTCCAGCCTCTCAGTTTTATTAGTGCACAAGTGTGTTCGTTGCACAGAGCCTCACACGTGATGGGATTTAACCAGGAGCATTTCACCCGGCTAGATCAGTGTCTGCCTCCTCTTGGCTGCACACATATCACTGTCTCAAAATGCAATACTTCATGTAATTTTGATTCTGACAGTAAAGGCTGCACTGAAATCTCATCTGGGCTTGTTAGTGATATATTGACTTAAAATACCTGCTTTAAAGAAGGCTAGGAAAGCAAAGCAAGAAAAACTCAAATCTCCCACTGAAAGCCAATCCTTTCAAGGGAGAATGGGCAATTTGTGGAATATTAGCATTTCCAGTCCAAAGGAGATAGCTACTGTGTATTTCAACACAGCCAAAATATTTCTGAGTTATGCAGTCTTAGTACTTCAGGATTTAGTAGGTACACTTGGTACCACAGTCTAAAGCCACATTGGTAAAAACTGATCACTCATCTCACCTGGTATAACCAGGCCTTTGCTGCAGTCACCAAACGTTTAAGCTATGCTGGCCATAAAATAACTTACAAAATTTTTCCAGCATGGGCAGGCTTGAAGAAGCCAGGTTATTGCAATTCATATAAGTGAAAAATACATGATATTAAATTGCTTCCTGGAGCCATTGCTAAATGAATAATGGATAAACAATGTCAGTGCCCCACTTTGCCCTTAACTGAGGCACAAGAAAAGAACACCTGTGGTTGAAGGTTTCATTCAGCCTGATGGGAAACTTCCCAACAGCGGGGGAGTCCCAGGCAGAAAGGTATCTGCCACTGCTTTGTATGGAGATTACTTTCCCCATGACCACTCACTCCCCTATAAATTTTTTCTGCTATGTGGATTTACACACTAAAAATATGTAATAGGGAAGGAATATAAACTCTCACTTTGTGGTATAACTGACTCACATATTGCAGCTCAGCAGTCATGGACAGCATCCAGCATTAACGCTCAAAGGGAGCTGCCATATTTATGACTTCTCCAGCTTCACAAGAGCAAGAAAGGCTGGCAAAGAGTGATTGAAGCACAGCTGAATTAAATGCATAGTATAAAGAGGGCAAAAATTAAATATTTTTTGAGTCTAGATTCCTAAAGAAATGAGATTTATGCAGTGCAGCTTGTCTGGGCAAGGATGTGTGTGTGGCAGGTTGCTCTTTCGACAAACCCCACATCATACTTTGATCCTGCTGAGCTGCTGCCAATGACTTTTGACAGTGGGGGGTAAGCAGCCCTGGAGGCAATTCAGCTTGTCCATGATGGATGGAAACAGATGCTTATGCTTCATGGGTGGAAAGGCTACAATTCCTAATTGTTATTAGGAATCAGACTACAGAAAAAGAGTAGAGGTTTTTTAAACTGCACCCACTTATTCTGCAACCCACAAAAGTTCCCCTCCATAGCTTAAACTGGCTGAAAAACATCTGTGTATTTTTCAAATGCATTTGCTAGCCTCTTTAGGGAGAAAACCAAAAACATTTCTGACATGCAAGTTGCCTGGGAAGAGGTACCTTCTGGTTTCTGGAAAATAATCTGCAGATGCAGATGCTGCTTCATGGGGTCAAGGCTGCCATCACCCAGCCCAAGCTTTGCTGAGGGCGCAGCATGCACTGCTGCTTCTGAATTACGCCATTGCATGTGCAACGTGAAGCAAGCATTTGAATTTATAGTATCTATTCAGGCTTCTTGGTTAGCGGAGAAAGTGAACATCGCCATATCTGCAAGGTGGGCAAATAGCATTGGGAAGGTCTTCTGAGCTGTGATCTGCCACATAATAAATGATGTTTGTATTTCATAGACCCATAACTGGCAAATCTGGGCTTGAGGAGGAGGGAAAAGTTAAAAAATTCACAGTCAGAGAATTGTTTCATAAGATATATAGTTTTATACATATCCAAATGTCACTGCTTTCATTAAGATCTCCAAATGTCCTGATTTCCATGGTAGGCAAAGAAATCATAATAATGAATGCAATTACATGAAAAACAGCCCATTACCTGTGTTTATAACTAGTGTGATCATGGTGCAGCAGTGATGAGTGGATATTCATTGCTTCTTACTGCAAACAATAACAGTAGTCAGTTTTTGTACCCACATTCATAACGTAGTAGGAAGGGAGAAATTTCGAAACATCAATATCAAACGCCTTCATCCAGAGAAGGCTGTGAGCATACTATCTGTGGTAGAGAGGTGAAAAAGCACCAACAGCTTTAATTTTGTCCTTTTTAAAATCCGATCACTTGCTCAGATGCTTCTGTGTTTGATAATGCCAGAGCTTGCTTTAGAAATATTCATGCTCTAAACTGTGACTCGGTGTATCAACTCTCAGAACTCGGTAGGTTCTCAGAGCCAGGTGTGTTTATTCAGTGCACAGGGGGAGAGTATACAGAATTCAAAAATCCCTCCCCGAATTACGAGATCCTTCTCACTTTATACCCCCTTCCATGGTAGGTGTTCTGCATTACATGATATTCCACGATGTTTTGCTAATTGCTGTCTTCTGGCTACACGTATTGTCTACCTTGCATTCCTCTATTCACCCTTATCTCTAACTTCTACAGTCACCTCACCCTGTTCTTCTACAATCCCTTTGCCTAAACCTCTTAAAATATTTCTTAAATACTAAAACGATCCCTGCTACCCCAACTTACCTGAATAATATTCAGAATGGTAGTCCAGGACTAAGAAAGAAGTTTTGGCCTACGCTGCATCTGAACGAAGTGGAGCTCATGCTGCGGTACTGATTATTTTGGGTCTGTGGACTTGAAGGAAGCTCTCTCTCCCCACACATGGTATCAACTTTCACTCAAACCCCTCTCAAACAGTAAAAACTTTTGACTTGATGCGGCCACTAAAGCAGGATTAAATATATAACCAATGTGTAAGTTGAGATCTCTTTGACGCTGAAGAGAGCCTGAAGCAATGATTCAAAACTATGTGAACTTTCAAATTCAGCTCACTCAGGCCTGTGAGCTCTTCAGTTTTAAGCTGTGTTTTTCCAGATTTTTTTTTTTTTTTTATTTTTCTACAAGGTTCATTATTTTGCAGAGGATGGGGCTTTCTGCCCTGCAGGGATCTATTTATCACTGCTGACCCTCTGCATCTTCTCCACATGGAAGAAGTAATTGGATTGTACTTTCTGCACACAACCAACGCAGCAGGGAAATCAAAAGCTGTAGGCCAGAGACCTGAGCTGTCTAGAGGGTAGGGAAGCCCCTGATGCCTAAGAAAAGTAAATGTCTGAGTCTTACCACAAGATCTTACCTTCTTCCCATAAAGGAACTGGAACATGCTGAACTGTACTCACCAGACTGCCCATAAAGTTCCGTGAAGCCTTCAGGGAGCAGTGAAAAAACACCACCCAAATAATCTCTGCCAAAAACCAACCCAGGGGTGTTAAATGTCTGTGAATATACAAAACAATAAGTATGCTATGTGATGCTAAGAGTTCAGGACATTTCTTTAAATTGCAATGCAATTACTGCAAAATACGATGACATTTCTGTGCTGTCAGGGCCTCCATATGCTACCACATGGCTGGTGTATATGATTATGCAGGAG
>VYZS01043707.1:0-33264 GCA_013400695.1 Neodrepanis coruscans | reverse complement strand
AAGGATTGGCTTTGTCCTTATGTTCCCTGTTCACAGCCAGGGTACTCAGTGAAAGTTTTAAGACCTGGAAAGATGTCTTAGCATCAAGTATTTGTAAATTGTATTAACTTTTTCTCAAGCATTTGTTTCCCAAAGTTAGTGAATTACCAACACGTCTGTACATTTCACTCCAAAGTCCCTTGAGATACAAAATACAACTTGAGGCAGAGTGTAGTCAATATGCCTTCAGCACATGAACCCTCTGAGGCACCTCAGTTCATTAGGGTTCAATTCTTTAATCAGAATATCTTTCTTTCCTTAAATTTGTTCCTCTGTGGAGCTGTTCAAGTCCCAGCATCAAAGATTCCCAGCTCTCAGAATATTGTTTGATGTCCACTTTGGCTGTCCCAACAGCTGTAGCAGTCACAAGAAACATTTTCTGGGGTTGTAATCTTCTGGTATTTGGAAGAAGCACCTTTGTGCTCTATTTCCAATTAAACTCTCATATTATTAGTTGGACAAACCACCTGTGACTTTGTTTTCAAATATCTTGCCTTTAATTTTCGAGGGTGTTGTTTACAAAATGTCATCTACAACAGTGAACACCATCTTTGGGCAGATAATTTTTCTTTTGGGTTTTTTTTTTAGATAAACTATTTTGGGAAGAGGAAGAACTGATCAAAATAGAGGAGTAAAGACTTGCAGAATCAATGTTTAAGCAATGTTTAGCAGGAATAACTCCTCCCCAGCCGTCAGATGCTGGTGGCTCTGCAGCTGAGATGCCTGACCCTCTGATGTTGTGTGTAATCTTCCAGGTTGCAATTCCCCCAGCTGGCCCTGAGGCGAAGGTTGGGCCAGCTGAGCTGTATGTCTAGGCCTGCTCTGAAACTCCGTTCTTGGCCTCTGACTATTCTCTATTATCTTCTGCCTTTCGGTGCTCTTAAGCCCTTGACCAGAGTGGGATGGAGGCCTATGAGCAGGGTAAGTGTGAGCAGGTCTCTCGCGCTTCGTGTCTGAGCTGTGTGTCCTGCAGGAGCTGGGGAGAGTTCCTTGGTGCAGGACAGGCTGGTGATTACTGGTGTGGAGGCGGAGATGCAATTCATGTTTAGTTTTTACTGTTGATGGTTGTGTTGACTGATTGCTTCACAGACAGGTGACCTTTTCAGCAGCAGTTTCTTTGTCCTCTAACAGTCAGGGAAAATCAACAGAAACTTCTGAATTAATTCAGTTACCTCACAGTATCAGGGTAGGACAAGGCACTCCAAACCTCTTGGCAAGTTCCCTTTCCTGGGGGGACACTGAAATGGTCTCTTGCTTTCTGTTATTTTTGCACAGAGAGGGTTTGTTCCTCAAGTTCCTTGAGCATTTGTGGATGATACACAAATCTCTCCTCTGACACTGCTGGGAGCAGGGTGTGGGATGCCTTGCACATGGTTATTCTCCCCACAAGTCATGCAATTTCAGAGTGCCATAACCAAACAAATATTTTCATTGAAAACTATAACATTTTGCCATTCTTAAGACTGTTTCATTTAACAGCTGTTCTGTTTGATCCCAGCAACTTGAAAACCATGTTCTTTTGAAGAGAGGGAGTTACTGGGCAATAGCACTTTTGACAATTTGTGTGATTTTATAGGTGTATCTGTATATCCTCCATGTTGGTGGACAGGGGCAAAACTTATTTTAGAAATTAACACTGTATAAGATCAGCTTCTATAACCTAAGGTACTGTTCATTTAGAAGGTTTTATCTGAAGATTTGGTTGTATTTTTGTTTTGAAATATCACTGTACATACATGGGATGGTGATTTGTAAGTGAAATCTTAATTTGCTGTGTTTGATACAATGGACAGGCTCTGAGCCAGTGTGTTCTGTCTGTGTTTATGGCTGTATTTTGCAAGACTTAATTGTGAAGGACATGATTAAGAATAAATGATGACTGTCACTAAGGAAAAAAAACAACTTTTAGCTGAGTTGCATTTAGCTGAGCTGTACTGTTCCAAAACATGGCTCCAGTCAGCAGCCCACCACTTCTTTTGCAAAACTGGTTTCAGAGTGTTCAGTTCCTTTGGTCCACATCCCCCAGCCCTCCCCGCCAATTACATCATGGCCATGTGAGCTTCTTGGCTGACAGGAAGTACCACAAACCCCAGAAGAGTTGTCTGCTGGAATTATCAACAGGAAGATGCTGTCATTTGTCTGTCCACTTTCATCAACAGCAGACACCTCTTGCCAACTTTGTTTCATTTGTTTTGCTTGCTACTAAAATTTAGGCTTTAGTGTGAGTCCAAAGGTTTATTTCTGCAGAAATAAAGGCACTTTATACTCTTGCAATTAGCAACTCCTGTAGTGAGAGAAGGAGTGAGGCTGGTGCAGGTTTATACCAGACACAGCTGCATCCACACAGGCACATTTTTCTGATGGGATTGGTGTCATTGGAGCAGCACAACATACAGGGCTGGGATGTGGGGAACACCCTCCATAATAAATGCATTTGAGGAGCAAGTCATCAAACACTGGGATGCTATTTTCCAGTCAATGTTCATGTGGTTATTTACAAACATTAATATGTTGTTAATTTTAAACCCTTCTGATGAGCATTCTACTGGAGTATGTGCAATGTCTCTTTTTTTTTTTTTTTTTCTGTAAGTCTCATGTGGGCAGTTTCCAGTACCTTGAATGTGAAGCTTCAGCCTGTAGGGCAGTGGGAATTCTGGCTTCAGTGTAAATTTATAATGTTTCATCCCATTCCTTACCTGCTGTCACCAGAATGGAAGGAGTGAGGATGAAGTGCACAGTGTTCATTTTTTGCCAACTTAAAGGCTACTTGGTGTGTGGTATAACCTAGTAATTCAGGGGAAGGGTTCACAAGCACAGTTTGATCCTTTCTGTGTTATGGGGAGAGGTAAGAAAGCCACCAGTGGGGAGAAGTGAGTGACCTGGTGCCATTCTTTCCCCAGGTCGCTCTGTACAAGTCGGTACCAACTCGGCTGCTCTCGCGGGCCTGGGGTCGCCTGAACCAGGTGGAGCTGCCCACGTGGCTCAGGAAGCCTGTTTACAGCCTGTACATCTGGACCTTTGGGGTGAACATGAAGGAGGCAGCTGTGGAAGATCTGCATCACTACAGGAACCTCAGCGAGTTCTTCCGCAGGAAGCTGAAACCACAGGCGCGGCCGGTCTGCTGCGTGTGCAGTGTGGTGAGGGAGAGTGAGGGAAGGCTTTGCACAGCACTGCCAGCTGCCCTCAGCCCCAGAGGAATGGCTCTGCTTGAGGAGGAAGAATGAAGGAACTAACGGGTTTCATTTTTTTCTCTTTGCTGTAGATTAGTCCCTCCGATGGAAAGATCCTTAATTTCGGACAGGTGAAAAACTGTGAAGTGGAGCAAGTAAAGGGAGTTACTTACTCTCTGGAATCTTTCTTGGGACCTCGGATCTCCACAGAGGAACTGCATTTTAGTCAGGGTGAGTTCTGTGTCAGTTCTGCATTTAGTCTGCTCTGCCCTCTCAGTGTTTTTGGAGGTCATCAGGAAAGAGGTTACTTTTGCCCCCCTCTCTTTCATGCATTGTCAGGAACAAAAGCTGGTCTGATTTTTGAGATAAGCATGTCAATGTTCTAGTTCTTCTGTTTCTTACCAGTGGCTCTATCATGTCATGCCAAGCCCATTCTAAATATCTGAATTTAATTGCTTGGTTCCTACCCTTGACTCCAAGATCTGTCACTGAGGCTGTAGCACTTCTGTCACACTGAAAGGGGCCCAAGCACCTGGATACCAAAAACTGTATAAGCTCCTTAACTCCTTAACAAGACTTATGCTCAATATCTTTAACCCCTTCCTTTCTCTGGTTTCTCTGCAGCCCCACCTGGTAACTCTTTTCAGCAACAATTGGTCACAAAGGAGGGGAATGAGCTGTACCACTGTGTGATCTACCTTGCACCAGGGGATTATCACTGCTTCCACTCGCCCACTGACTGGACAGTGTCACACCGACGGCACTTCCCAGGTTGGTTTCTGTTCCCAGAAAACAGCTGTGGAGGGAAGCACTGCTAGGGCCACTGCTGAATGAGACACAGCAGAGCACCAGTTGTACAGTCATATGATAGATGATGGTAGAAAGGTGATTTGTCACAAACAGTAATGAGTGTTACAGCACATATAAATGGTGCAAACAGTAATATTGTGTTCAAGCTCTTTGAGTTCTTTGAAGTACCCATTAATCTATGCTGACCTGATTTGTTCCCAAACACTGCTTATTCAGTTTGCACCTGAAATACAGATAGTTCTGCAGATCACACCAAACAGCAGCCTGAAGTATGATCTCTGCTTGTTCTTGGCAAAGAAAATGCAACTAAACTGTTACACTACTGGAGCAGATGATCATACTCTAGTTCAGCAGATGACAGAAATATTTTACTTCTATCTAGCAAAAACCTAAGTATTTGGATTTGGTTTCAAACACCATGAGAGAGACACATATTTTTCTGTAACCCCTTTTTTTCACCACAGCCTTCTCTTTCATTTGCTTTATCAAGCATTTGCCTCTCTTCCTACAAAGAAGTGACAGTTATACTGTCACTGCAGTTATCCTGAAAACACCATTTGAGGGGCATTAAAATATTGCTACAAAGCAGACAACCTAACCTGAGTATTTTCTCACTCCTTCAGGCTCTCTGATGTCTGTGAATCCTGGAGTTGCTCGCTGGATCAAGGAACTGTTCTGCCACAATGAACGGGTTGTCCTTACAGGTGACTGGAAACATGGCTTTTTCTCATTAACAGCTGTAGGAGCAACAAACGTGGGCTCCATCCGCATCTACTTTGACCAGGTGAGCAGGGTTGTAGCAGGCACCTTTCTGGGTCTGGTGGCTGAAGGTTGGCACAGCATAACAAAATTACAAAGAAAAAAACATCTTATTACCCTGAAATTAGGTGTTTCTCACAACTGATGTTCTAAGATGGATTTAAACGTCATCATTGCCTATATAGACTATTTTTAAAATATTTCTGTTGCACCTTTGAATTGTGAGTTCCTGCCTTGAAAACGCCTGTGTGTGTGCAGTCTGAAGCTGTGGTAATGAATGCAAAGCACTGAAATCCTCAAGTAACAGTTTCTTCCTTCTCTGTACAGGACTTGCACACCAACAGTCCGAGTTACTCTAAAGGTTCCTACAATGACTTCAGCTTCATATCCAACAACAACAAGGAGGGAATCCCTATGAGGAAAGGGGAACATTTAGGGGAATTTAACTTAGGCTCTACAATTGTACTAATCTTTGAGGCACCCAAGGACTTCAAATTCAACCTCAAAGCCGGACAGAAAATCCGTTTTGGAGAAGCACTGGGCTCTCTATAGAAACTTTCTCAGCAAGGTGGTTTTCTATACAAAGAGACTCTTTTCACACCCCTTGAGTGTTTCACTTCACAAGTACATATCACTCAGCAGGACCTGGGTGAGGAGATGTCATTGCTGCGTTAACCTTGAGAATATTTGGTCTACATTTACCTGCTGCTGAATGTAGAGATTGAATTGAATGATCATGGATGTATTGGGTGCAGCTGCCTTTAAAGATGTTGCCCATGGAGGTTTCTGTCCCACTCTGTGCCTGTACTGTTTTATGTTCTCCCCTCAATGTGCCACAGGATAATTATGTTCTTAGAGCCTCTAAGTCCCTTTTAAGCCTTCTGAGGCTGTGCAGGTGCAGGGGGAGGTAGAGATTACCTGTATTTAAAGGGACACTGACAGGCTGAGGCAGACCTTGTACCTTTTATCTCAAATACATGTTTTTAAGACTTGGAGTAAAGAATACGTTCTCATATTTATTTTGTTCTAAGAAACTCTGCTGAAATTCTCAAATAAAGGCAGCCTGTGAATGCACAGAGAGCCCAACAGTGAAATTGGCTGGTGTGGCTTCACAGCCCAAACAAAACAAAATTGGGCAGACAGCATCAGTACAAGGAATTACACTCATCCAGGTTTTCTACTGTTAAGACAACTCCAGTTCTTTGCCTGACATTGTCCCTTTAAAAATGGACTTTGCACTGCATTTTAAACCTGAAAACACTGTGTCTACATTCCATACAACACAACTTGTAATCTTGGGATTTTCTTTTAAAAAACAAACAAAAAAATCCAGACAAAGCTGTGTAACCTATTTCTAATCCATGATTTTATTTTGCTATTCCAGGCCTTAAAGTTTTTGTCTGTATGAGAGACACTTACTTCACTTCTTGGATTAAGGAGATAAAAGACACAGGGAATGTTTTCTTACGTGATGTAATAGCAACTAAAATATGTTTTTACTTCCTGCTACGTATCTTCATTGTTGCTTTGTTACTAAATTATTGAAGAATTAATTCCTCTATTACACAGCAGGTTTAGATACTTCAGGACCAATTTTTGTTGCACAGAGTGAAATGCCCTATGCACTGACTGTGTTTAAAAATATTATGGCTCATAGAAGAAATCCCATCTTGCCTCACAGGTGCCAACCTGGTCCTCCCTCAACTGACAACAATTTCATCTTATTCAAAATATTAAAAAAACCCCACACTGGCTCTGACTTCTGCCCTCACACTTAATGCTAGGAATGTGCTGGTGGCACAAAGCTCTGTGCTGAAGCTTCATCCAGAATAAAATTTTAGAGCATTTTTGTAACTTCATGTCAAGAAGAGTTAAAATCCAACACCTTGGATCTGTTGCATGGGGCACTATGTGGTGCTGACAGAAACTGCTGCCAAAGTGAAGAGGAATTGAGTTTTAAAGCAATGTATCAATTGTTTTTAGAGAATAAACTGTTTCAAGTCCCAGCACTCAAACATTCACAACTGATTTTGCTGTCCAGAGCTTGTTGGAGTGGACATGCTTATGAAACCTGCCTTTCTGCTTTCTGAAAGATTTCTTATCTTACTTCCCTTCCTTGCTTGAGCTACTTTTCTGCTCCTTCAGGGAGATGATAGGCTTTGACCAGCTCTGATCTCCTAAAGAAACCCTTATCATCTTTGTATGCACTGCAGAAAATAGAATATAATTTTGTTGTACAAATGTCCCGTTTGCCAAGTCCTGTATGCTTAGCTTGTCATCAGGAAGGAAGGGATGATAAACTGCCTCTTAAGTGATGTAGCCCAGCCATGAGTCAGATGATGGTGGTGGCTGTTTGGGTGACAAGCAGGAGAAAATTCATTTGGCTCCAGGAGTCAGTGTTTCCTCACTTTACACAGGGAGGAGTATGAAAGCTTGAAGTGGCTCTCAGCCACCTATCTTGTTAAATTTCTTGGCATTAGCAAGTTTACTCCTGCAGCAGTATAGTACCAGATACAAGTTTTTTTAAACTTTTGAGAGTGAGAAAAGAGTAAGGGAAATATCAACCTCAAGAGCATAAAACTATGGTGAGCTTTCCGAAGAAACTTCAATGTCATGTTAACAGTAGAAAGCAAATTTGTTCCAGTGGATAAGAGAAAAAGACAAGTGAATCTTCTCCCTCTTTTCCACTGGGGCCTATGGCATCCAGACACAGCCAAAGGAAGTTTAAGCTTTAATTTCTTCCTACTCAGCATCATCACCCACAGTATCTGAAGGTTACTGATGGAGAATGGGTTATCTGATGTTTGCTTTATTAGAAAGCTCAGAAGGAAAAGAGGTTCCAGCAGGGAAGTGGCTGTTTTTAGGATGGTTTTAATACTGTGCAGAGCGAGGTTATAAACCAACATTGCTTGTGATGCAGGGGCCAGCAACACACCCTGGAGTGAAAGCAAAGTTCCTCGAGGGTACTGATAATGCTGTGAATTTCTCCTGCATGGAGAATCCATTTAATTCAACTGTATCAGTAGCACGGTATTTTTGTATGTCAAAGTGTATGACTTACTGACATGAACTCATTTAATTGCAAACATTTTGAAATAAAGAGTCTTATCTGTGTTGCTTATCTTTCTGGCATGACAGGGTAACCTAAACTAGGTGTTTTGAGTGCAGCATGAGGTAGATGTAGCTCCACTTTGTTTTTTAATTAGCTATAGTAATAATAACACAGTTATAACAACACAGTTTAATTTATCAAGTGTAAGTGCTATACACAGAAATATGTGAAATGTATACATCTCTTCCATCCTCCCCTGCTATAAAGGGGCAAAGAGTCCTACCCATGGGCTGTAAAGTTGGTTAGGATGCACTAGAGATCCAGGGTGATCTGGAGATCACGCAGGCGGGCAAGCAGGGTCTGCACGTGGTGTCTCTCTCTGAGCTGTGCTTTGGTGAGAGTGTTGATCCTGACTTGCAGCTGCAAGGGAACACAAGTGCATGAGCTGTTTGTACAGCAAGGCAG
This sequence comes from Neodrepanis coruscans, assembly GCA_013400695.1. Taxonomy (NCBI): domain Eukaryota; kingdom Metazoa; phylum Chordata; class Aves; order Passeriformes; family Philepittidae; genus Neodrepanis; species Neodrepanis coruscans. Next base: position 24,969 of record VYZS01043707.1, on the reverse strand, counting down.
TGTTTAGTCTTTTTGACAGTAAGATCTGCTCAAGCAGCCTTGGCATTATCCCACTTGAGAGCCAGTAAGTGACAGGATGTATCCCTGGGGAACAGCTCAGTACTGGCTGGATTCAGAGGCTGCAGTGCAGTACCACACCTGGTGTATGAACCTGGGCACCCAGAGCAGGGCAGGCTGCACACAGGGAAACTCTCCTAAGAAACTGCAGGAAAAAAAATTGAGATTCAATCTCCTAAAGCCTGTACCTTTGAANAAGTAGCCTCAGAAAGGTCTATTGGACCTGGAGTTACATTTCTGAACAAACAGAGCAGAGCCTGTTCTCAACCCAGTTCTGACTGGGTTTTCCCAGTTCTGATGAAGTTTCCCTTCTGACACAGTTCCTCACAGGTACCATCAGCCTTCAGGCTGAGTGCACAGCACAGTGATAATCACTTCAGTAGCTTCAGTTTGATTGCTGTGTACACACCTGACCCAGCTCTTCCTGAACACCCTCTCGGTCTCCTGGTTGTGTGTTCGTTTCCAGCCACTGCTGCAGAATCTGTGCCTGCTGCTGACAGGACCTGATAAAATGGATTAGAAGGATTCTTATCCCAGTTAAGAGCTCAACAGTCTAAGCCAACTTAGACTTGCAATTGATACCTACAATAAGACCCTATTTTTTTTGTCTCAAACCTGTGAATAGTTAAAACCTTTTAAAAAAGGAGAAAGAAAAAGATGCTGGAAAGCAGAGGAATCTGAAAACTGTTGTCTCCATCTCCTGCCTCTAGTCCCTGACTTCTTTCTTCCCTGACAGTTAAATCCCTTCCAAGTCTCATTTTCATTTAAGCATTTTTGTAATTTTTTTCTTATTCTAGTAAAGCAGTTATGAAATACCAGCTGTATTTATTTTTTTAATTGACAGTTGGAAAAGCTTAGTCTTTGCTCCTTTTGATGAAAGANGATGCACTAGAGATCCAGGGTGATCTGGAGATCACGCAGGCGGGCAAGCAGGGTCTGCACGTGGTGTCTCTCTCTGAGCTGTGCTTTGGTGAGAGTGTTGATCCTGACTTGCAGCTGCAAGGGAACACAAGTGCATGAGCTGTTTGTACAGCAAGGCAGTGTTTAGTCTTTTTGACAGTAAGATCTGCTCAAGCAGCCTTGGCATTATCCCACTTGAGAGCCAGTAAGTGACAGGATGTGTCCCTGGGGAACAGCTCACTGCTGGATTCAGAGGCTGCAGTGCAGTACCACACCTGGTGTATGAACCTGGGGACCCAGAGCAGGGCAGGCTGCACACAGGGAAACTGTCCTAAGAAACTGCAGGAAAAAATTTGAGATTCAATCTACTAAAGCCTGTACTTTTGAAGTAGCCTCAGAAAGGTCTATTGGACCTGGAGTTACATTTCTGAACAAACAGAGCAGAGCCTGTTCTCAACCCAGTTCTGACTGGGTTTTCCCAGTTCTGATGAAGTTTCCCTTCTGACACAGTTCCTCACAGGTACCATCAGCCTTCAGGCTGAGTGCACAGCACAGTGATAATCACTTCAGTAGCTTCAGTTTGATTGCTGTGTACACACCTGACCCAGCTCTTCCTGAACACCCTCTCGGTCTCCTGGTTGTGTGTTCGTTTCCAGCCACTGCTGCAGAATCTGTGCCTGCTGCTGACAGGACCTGATAAAATGGATTAGAAGGATTCTTATCCCAGTTAAGAGCTCAACAGTCTAAGCCAACTTAGACTTGCAATTGATACCTACAATAAGACCCAATTTTTTTGTCTCAAACCTGTGAATAGTTAAAACCTTCTAAAAAAGGAGAAAGAAAAAAAAAAGATGCTGGAAAGCAGAGGAATCTGAAAACTGTTGTCTTCATCTCCTGTTTCTAGTCCCTGACTTCTTTATTTCCTGACAGTTAAATCCCCTCCAAGTCTCATTTTCATTTAAGCATTTTTGTAATTTTTTCCTTGTTCTAGTAAAGCAGTTATGAAATACCAGCTGTATTTATTTTTTTAATTGACAGTTGGAAAAGCTCAGTCTTTGCTCCTTTTGATGAAAGAACTAAAACCTAAATTTCAGCTGCCTTCAGATTACACCCAGTGATACCTCTGGCATGCTTCTCCAAGAGCTGCCAAAGGTATAATTAAACCACCACTTGCTGACTACAGAAGAAGTTATGCACATACTCCCTTTCACCTGGGGTGAACTCAAAATCTCTACAACTCTACTCTGTTTCATTCACAGGTCTTCTTTGAACAATTCACTATTTTCAGGGCAGATATACACAAAAAGTGCAACACTGAGTTGACAGCATGAAGCAAGGCTGACTAAAGGGGCTTTGCAACATACCTGAGCTCCTGCTTCCTGCTGTAGTAGTACTGCATCTGCTGCTGGATGTGCTGGAGTTCAGCTTCCACCTTTCTCTGCAACACCATTTCTTCTCTGGAACATTCTTCCCTTTCACCTGAATGGAAGATACAAGGCACAAGCAATGGAAGTAGAACAAACATCCACTGTTTCTTCTTATCAAAGAAACAGGAAATATTTTTAATAGACAGGAAACATGGAACTCTCCTGAGTCCTTTTTATGTGTTCTGTGACATGTACCTGTTCACCCAAAAGATCAGGTACAGTGAGGGGGCAGGGGTCCTGACAAGCACTGAAGACCCAGTTTGAAAATACACTCAAGTTAAGAAATGCTTTAACGGATGGTTTAGTACTACAAATACTGTCTTAGCCTTACTCAGGATTTAGTGTTTCACATCCAGTCTAGAAATCAGTAAGTAGTTAAAGTCTAGTCATACAGAACACAAATTTCATGCTCTTATGTCATTAAAAACACCATCTGTCCCCTTGACAACCCACACTAAGTACAGGGAAATCTCAGCCTCACTGGATGAACTCTTCTCTCCTGAGGCAAGTTCTGCTGTACACACAACTGCTCCAGCACTTGGGTACTTTCTTGCTAAAAGAAACCAACCCCAAGCAATTCCCACCCTTCAATCCCTAGAACAGGGCTTTAGCCCCCACATCCAGCAGAATCCACAAACTGTATTATCATCCCAAAAAGGAACACTGATATCCTTCACCTCCCAATACTGGCATACAAGAATGACTTGTCTCCAGTACATTTTGTGGAGCTGACTTGCAGTCTCACATAGACTAGAGAGGAGGACATGCAACTGCTACAGTTTAGATCTGAGGATCTACCTGCAGTTTGGTGACTCCATTGTCCCAGGTCTTCAGGTGACAACGAATGTGGTGGCAAATTTGGTTGCAACTTCTTCTCCACAGAGTTCTGTTGAGAGTCCTGGGAATGGGCTCCTTTGTGACCACTCACAGGCTGGCCTCCTCTCTACAAGGTCAGAATGATACTGGTTTCTTCCTCACAGGGTTTTCTTGGCTAAGCCCTACAAGGAAGATGCACCTGATCTACTAAGCCCTACTCCCACTCAGACATCCCCTGCAGTCACTCAGCCCCTCTCATATAATACCACAGAAGAAGCAGAGTTTAAAAAAATGTGTTCTTTCATTTCTAGTACAGAGGCATTTTATCAAGATTAACACCTCCCATTCTGTGTGGAATACGGAGTTCAAAACACAAGCACTGATTTGCAGCTGAAATTAATTCCAATTTTTTGAGCCTCTCACACACAGCTCTAAACTGAGCTTCTCTTCCCTGCAATCTGAATGGCAAACTAACTGCTCCAAACTGAAGGGGCAGCAACCTCAATTAAATGGCAAGGAAAAGACGTGGGTAGGGAGACAACTAGGAAAAAGGGCATGAATTACAGTGCAACACACAGAGAGATTGCTTTAGACTGGGGGTAAACAGTTCTTGGGCATTCAGAGGCAGTTCATTTGGTCAGCTTTAAAGATAACAAGTATAACAAGGGAAGAACAGCTCAACAACCCAAATGGGCAGTTCAGAAGAGCCACAGAAAAGCTCAGCAACAAGCAACGTGCCTGCTGACAGCCCTTAACTGTTCCTTCAGCAACACACTCACCTCTTCTGAGCCAGCTTTCATTTGGGGCATGAAACACACAGGAGACCACAGCTCTGGGCCCTGCCCAGCACAGTGCACACCTTGTGTCCACACTGTGGGAGAGGGGAGAGCAGCACGTGGCAGAGAGGGACGGGAATGAACAGCATTGCCCAACTGGGACAGACATTTACAGGTACTTTCTTCCACAGGAGGTGTCAGCATTAAGTTCCCAGTCCCAGAACATTTATTCACATGTGTTTGCTGAAAGGGCACCTCTGACCTGTAAAGGAAGGAGGATGAGGTCACCATACATTGCAAACTGTTGGTCTTGTCCTCTGCGAAAAAAAAAGGCAGAATCTTGTAATTCCCTTGCATACAGCTCTCCAGCCAAGTGCTTTACTATGGCTACTCTAAGTCATCCTCTTTATTTTTAAAACTAGATTTTGTACCTAGCAAAAGGAGGTCCCAGCAGTTCCTTGCTTTCCAGAGATTTCAGAAGGAAGTCAGGACTCCGTGGTGGTAACCTGGCTCGTTGAATACCATTTCTGAAAGGAAAAACAGAATAATGCTCCAGATTCATGATTATTTTAAATTGGCGTAAGCTGACATTGCAGCTAAAGAAACAGCCTTGTTCCATCATTCATCCCTGCCCTGTAACAGTTCCCTTGCATGCAATAATAATTCCTAAAAATTAAATTTCCACCTGTATTAATGTGATGATCTGGTTCACTATGTGCCAACACAAGGAGTGATGGAAAGGACACAATTAAACAGGGCAGAAACACTTCTTTTGGCAGCATATACAAACTTAAAACACTGTGAAGTTACCATCTATTTCCCTGTAGGGCTCCTATCCTGGACTGAGAAGCTTCATGGAGGATTCTTCTTGTATTGCCCTATGATCAGTAGGAATTTTTGAAGGAAAAGCTTCCCCAGGGCCAATAAGAAGGGCAATAAGAAACTTCAGCTTCTATACAGCCAGGATCTTGATGCTTATCACTTTATCTGACCTTTTCAAATAGCTTCAGTGAAAAAAACCAGCTCTAGATAAGCTGGGCAAGATAAGCTTTCCTGATGGCCAAAGTCCCATCACAGATATCTTTCAAATGTTCCTCTGTGTAATTGTTCCTATGACAAATGACCAACACTCCATGAATTCAGTTGTATCTCAAGGAACACCCAGTGAAGGTCTCCATCTGAGCTGATTCTACCTGCAGCTGATATGCAAATAAAAGCCACAAATTCCTTCACTGTGTGTGGGCTGGAGTTCACATTACACAGCAGTTCTTGCATAACTTCACCAGCCATGTGATGCAGGATCAGAGAAAGAGTTAAGGAGAATGCATGGAACTAAATGTTATCAGTATGGAAACACAGAAACACAAAAATGAGGCACACATAGATAGGCTACATGCCAGAGAAACTGGGGAGGGACTAGAACTTTACACTCACAGATCACTCAGAACTGAGGTCCCATCAGCAGGATGGACTGGCAGATGTCTGCATTTTGAAGGCCATGGCTCCTCCTCTGCTGAATGTCCTCTTGTCACAGGGCTAACACCAGGCCTTTTAAATGTCACTTGCTTCTTCAGAGGTGGCAGAAAAGAACAAGGCTTATTTAATTTCTTGGAAAGAGCCTTGTGTTTCCACAGCATGGCACAACGATACACTGAGTGGTGAAGGTTACAGGCTGCCTACAAACACAAAGAATAGCAGAGCATCTGATGGCTGAGAGCAGGAAGCAACATCACACCAGCCAGGGAGAAAGACAACTGCAGAAGGAACCTGGATTTCTGATGTCCTTCCAGCCACAGCAGCTCCCTAAGCTGAATTAACACTGTGGTAACATCTGGGTAAGAACAACTAACCAGGTACTGCTGCAACAAGGCAAGCTGCACATTAGCAAATGGAACAACTGGTGTCTTGGAAACCCGGAAAAAAGCTGGGAAAGCTGCCCAGAAGCAGGAGGAGAGCAGTCAATACAGGCATCCCTATCTTCCTTTTCACACACAGGGCCCACATTTGAAGGTACAAGCAGGGCTAAAGCTAAGGCAGGGTCAGATGCAGCCTCTGATGCTTCATTCTAGGACAGATTTTAAAGATCGGGCCCCAGCCACATGCAAAGGTTTCATCCAGAAATACTGTCTATGTCAGGAATTGACCAGTTTTCAAATGGTTTCTTTAAGAAAGGTTTCAAATTAGGAACACTAGTCTGAAGTGCTCTAGTCTCAGCTGAATGAAATGCTTTGAACCACAGGCGAAAGTGTAATAAGGGATCCAAAAGACAGCTGAGATGTGGGGTTCCAAGATACACACATGCACCTACACACAAACACTTCCCCACACACAGCAGAGAGAAGAGCAGCCAGTTCTGGAAGTATCTGAGCAAACATTTTTCTTTAACCTTCAACTGGTGCTGGGTGTGGAGCTGTCCCTGCAACTGTTCCATACCACCTGTGTTTCTCAAGGCCCAGGCTGCACCTTCTCTCAGAGAAGTTGTGTGGTGACCTGTGACTTTTTCAAAGCCATTTTTCTTCTCCTGTTGTTCCTTGGCAAACGTGAGCCAAGCATCAAATACCTAAAACAACAGAGAGCTGTTACAAGACAGGTTCTGGGCCAGGGACTCCCCCTGAAGACAGGAACACTCTGCCTTCCACTGGATAGGAACAGGCAGAGCTACAGCAACAGGACACTGCCACAAGGACAAAGGGACAGGGACTTAATTCAGCTGGAGGGGAAAAACATGTCTACATTTTTTAATCAGCTAAGAAGATTTAAGGATGGTTTTCCAGCATTACAAACCAATGTATGGCATCCCAAAGACAAAAGGACACAGATATTCAGCGTGCACTCTGTTGACTACAGTCAAATCTGCACATGATCTGCACATCTGCCAACTCACTTGTCTGTCCCTGCCCTGGACACCCCTTACCTTCCTCTGCACTGAGAGGGACCAGTGCCATAGTGCCTGCACTGTCTTCTGCTTTTCCCATTGCTGCTGCAACAGCTGTCAGGGGAAAAAAATGCACAGCAACCATGTTAGGAGGTCACATACCCCACACCAGCAACACCAGCCAAAGCACCAAAGAGGAAATGCTGGCAGAGACAACCAGAAAAACCTACTCAGCTCACCCCGCCNAAGAAACAAACATAAAGCCCTCCTCAGCTCGCCCCGCCTATGGCAAGGTGCCTCGTGTGATATTGGAACAAAAAAAAATCTTGAAAATATTTAAATAAACTTTTTTGGTTGTTGCATAAATCAAACATGAAGGAGAAGGGATAACGATTAGCAAGGAGTTAGGTATCTACTCCTTACCCGTGCCTTCCAGCAAGAGAAGGAAGCAGAGCAAAGTCTACGAGTCATTAGGTGATCTGCCTGTCTCTGTAGCAGCTGTAAGGCAACCAAAACAGTGAGTCACTTGCAGGCAAATCCCATTTATCTGAACCAAATGCTACTAGAGCAGAACAGCTACCAAACAACCTTTGTTCTGCTGAGGCCATCCTTAACCCCAAAATGCCCTACCCCATTTGCAGATATGTATAGGCCCAGCAAGGATTTCATTCACAGTAAATGGTCCCACCCATGGCAAGATCAGCTGGTTATTTCTTGTTACTTCTGTTACTTCTATCAGTTTCTTCAGGCAAGACATAGGCACATTCCTTCCTCCTCAGTACACAAGGCTGTCATGCTCCGCCTCAGCCAAGACTGCCATTCCTCCTTCCAGAGGACATGGCTGCTCCTCTACACCTGCAACTTCCCACAGGCTGAGGAGGTTGCTGACCGTTTTCTCAAGGCACTGCTGATGATAGTTTTTCCATTTCACCAGGTACTTCTGGAGCAGGTGCTGCTGGTGGTACTGTGCTGCCCTGTGGTGCTGAGCCCTCAGGACCAGAGATTCTCTCATTAATTCCTTCCAGTGAAGAAACAGGGTCTGTAAACGCACTGTTAGGAAAAGACAAATTCACTTATGTACCAAAAGGAGACTCTTACTCTTGGAGTATCAAGTGCTCAGCTACTCTTCCAGACTGTTTCAGCAATATTTAATGTGGACAACACTCTGCACTAACAGTATTCAGTACAAGGAAAAAGAATTGTGAAACACTTCAGGTAACAGACAGTGAGCTGTGACTTGCAAGTCTTTCCTGCTGCCCCTGACATTCTTTATAACCTTTATGAAATCATTTCTTGTCGTCATGTCAAGAATGTGACTGGTACCATGAAAAAGCTTGCAGAGTTCAAGGGCCTTTCAGGAAGAATTATTAGAGAAAGATTGAAGCAGTGATTAGTAAGACTACTTGCACTGCCCTCAAACAGATGTCTGAGTTTCTCAAAATTAGTAATGGAAAATTCCTTTGAGGAAGGAAACGTTACCATCCCTTATATAGGCAAGGAACCAACAGAGATGCAAAAGTCTTCAAGCAGCCTTCAGCAGATCACTGAAGTCCCAAGTCATTCTCCATTTTACAAGGATGTCCTTTGTAAACTAACAGACCACCCAGTCACTTCATCTGCACAGATCACACAACAGGCTGCCCTTGGCTCATACACAGAGAATGAAGTCTTTTGAGAGATCAGTATCTCCATCAGCTCACCTATATCCAAATGTTTTCTGGCCTCCATCACAGCTGTCACCTTCTGCTGGCGGTGATATGGTCGGAGCCAGGCAGTGTGTCTCCACTGCAGCAACACCTAAAGACACAATGCCAACAGGAGATGGGATACAGGCTGGCACTGCAGTGGAAGCAAAGTATTCCCCACTGCTGCCACCATAACCATTTCCATCTCACTTCTCACATCAAACTAAGCAAGACAGTGAAAATTTCCTATAAATTAAATACAGAAGTATTTCAGAGGCATTTTTCAAGACATTCTTCTTTTCTATCCACCCACCCTCCTACTCCACCACCAGTATTTCTACGCCACCTACTACTACTGGTTTTCCCTTCCTTCTAAGAAATGAAGAGAAAGAAAGGAAGAGGGGAAGTCATGAGTTCACTCAGACAAGTTTCAGAGACACCTGTAAAAGCAAGATGAAACTTGCACTTTTTAGACCCTTCTTAGCAGTGGTTTTTAGCTAAGATTTTGGTCCTTCTGACCCCTATGCTGAACCAGCACCTGCACTGAACTCTTGGCAGCTGCTGTAGAGACCTCACCTTTGACAGGATTGCTCTCCTGTAGTGCTCATCTGCCCGAGCAGTTGCCTCAGCTTCATGTATGAGAGCAAGAGCATTTTCTCTCCACATACACAGTAGCTGCCTGAAGACAAAAATATATTAAAAAAATAAAAACAAACTAACCCCATTAAGAACGATTCTCACTTCTTCATTTGACACCTTCCTACTCACAAGGGAACAAAAACCAGCTGCCTCTATCAACTCGGCCATGCAAATCAACTTCTGCCTGTTCAGGTCAGAGGAGGCAGTGCAAAACAGAACACTCTGAAATCCAGCAGCTGAGCCAGTCAGGCCCTGCAAGTGGCTCAAGTTGTACAGCACTAAAACAAATAAGGGAATTAAAACTGAAGTAACCACAACCAATGCAGTGTGATAATATCTTTAACTGCTCTCCTCACTGTAATGCAAGACAGCCTCTACATCTGCCAGGCTGCTTTAACACCATAACAGACAGAATCCACACTCTGCAGGGAACAATACAGTTTGCTGTCTACTGACTCTCACAGGACTGAACAGAGATTTTAAAAATGTTCAAGCAAAACAGATACCAAACAGGAAGGGGCTGATTTCTTTTAACTAGATAATCTGCACTAAAATAGTAATACATGGTGAGAGTCAACCCCCAGCACCAAACACTCAAAAAGTTACAAAGGTGGCAGTGAAAGAAAGTAATGAATTTGGCTGCAGTGCAGTCCCTTCTCTCACACTGCCCAAGGAAAAGCCTTACCTCAGCAGCAGTCTGGTGTGCTCCTTTTCTTTTTCAGCTACTTGGTAAAGAATGCACTGGATATTTTGTTGGTAACTCTGCAAGAAAAGCAGTGAGAAGTAAAATTTCCCTCAAATGCCAACAGCTCTGAGGAGAGGAAGCATCTAAAGACTCTTAGTAGCAGTTCAGAAGAGTAACAGTGGCAGTAGACTACCGGGGGGGAAAAAGCTTTACAGCCACTGAAATCAAATGCTGCTTTTCTGTGACAAGCAGTCACTACACACTAATTACTGTTGCCTATGATATACCCTTCACCAAAGCCACAAGATTATTTTGGTTCTTCTGCTCCACAAAGCAATGCTGGAGCTTACACAGCCCCACCTACAACAGCCTCCATTCTACCTTGTACAGTTGGTGCCTGGAGTGAGGCAGTGTGGCAGCTCTTCAGCTCCCACTGAAACACTTCAGCACACCCAGACAAGAGCCTTACAGGAAAGGACATTCCCTCCTACCTTCCAGGCTGCCAAGGTCTTGCCCAGCAAGGTGTGTTGATAGTGCAGATCTGCTTGCACCAGCTTCCTCCACTTCTCATGCTGATGGCCCACATACTACAAGGAGGGAATGGGGAAAACCCAAGGGATATGTACTCATGAAGGAGGGAAAACAGGCAATGGCAGAGAGAAGAGAGAAAACCACCATTCCCAGTCTCTGGGGAAACATCAATCCTTTATCTTGCTGTAATACATTTTCACTCCAAGTGGTGCTGCCTTCTGCTATTCCTCCAAAGGGCCTAGTTGAGGTGCTTTTGTTCTGCTCTTTGTAGGAATCCTCTTGAAGACTGATGCAATTCACTAAAGTTAACAAGGCTGCACTAACATACTAGTGATTACTATAAAATTTCTCACAGATTCTCAAAAATGCTGCAAGGCACATCTTGTACATCTCATCATAGTGAGGAAAAGGCCCAGCATAAAACTACCCTGGGACAGGGTCTGCTCTGACCTGTAAACAACTACAGGCCATGTACAACAGCCTGGCTGCAAACTTCTAACTTAAAAATTTGAGAAGGACACACAGAGTACTGGGCAGGGACAATTTCATCACATTAGTTCTGGTTACATTCCCAGGTGCATCTAAATTACAGTCCCATTCTCACCACACGAACAAGAAGTCAGAGTTCCCTCTCCTCCCTACACAATTCCTGTTCCATCCACATTGAACTGGTTTTATCCAACTGGAAAGGGAGAAGAGCTCAGGATTGACTAGTGTTTAAAATAAACAACTTAATTTCTAGCCATATGGGTACAAGCAATATGAACATAACAAAGAATTAAATCTCATCCCCATCTGTTAACTCTCTCACCTCCCTCCACTTGTTCCAAGTCTGCTGCAGACACTTTGAACAGTGAAATCTTATGGCTTGCATCTCCTTGAGCCTCCTATAAGAAAAATAATTATTTCTCCTACAATCCAATCCATGTTACCGAGTCCTTGAGTCCACATTTGTTATTTCCAGTAAGTCATTTACTGAAAGACAAATTAGTCTTTCCAAGCACAATTAAGAAGTCAGCATCATCGTGGATTAAATGCTGGTTGTCCTCAGCTGGTTGTACCACAGGGCCAACCCAAACCATTAAAAAAAAATCTTCTTACTCTGCTTTTCTCTCCTGAGTGCTTTGCTTCCACAGAGAGAAGGCCTTCAGCAGCAGTAGGTTACTGTAGTGATCTCTTGCACGACCCAAGGCCTCCTGCTCCTCCAAACAAGCAGCTGTTCTTCTGCGCCAGGAGCACCAGAAACAGCGCAACAGTCGCCTTTCGAAATGAAGCACAGCCTAAGATGGAAAGAAGGTGACAATGAATTCACAGCACAGACCAGTTACAAACAGAAGACAATCCTTGAAGATGACATGGATAGAACTGTAGAATGTTGTTCTCCTTTTCCCAGGTTGAACAGCAATGGATATATTTCCTAATCCCCTTTGCTGTGAGGTTATTTAACATATTTCACAGGTATCTTGTAGAAGTGGTGGAGGAAGTGTTACCAGAAAACAGGAGGCCAGAGAGGAAAAATACAAGCTGGTAAGTAGGACGTGAAGGACTCCCAGGAACCAATATGCTCCAGAAACCAGGGCTTTTGAATTCACAAGAGCTGATAATCCATATAAGCCACATCTGCACAAGGACACCCATGCAACCAAAACCTTGGAGTTGTGTAACAGACCACATGAAAGACTGCAGTGGCTGCTACATAAAAAGATTCCAGGACTAGATATATTTAGATACATATATTATAGATATGCACACACACACATCTAAAGACCCCTTAAGAAACTTTAGGGACACCTACCTACAAGTACAACCCTGGACTTCTTATATATGCTGGGATTAGTCCTTTAATTACTATTACTGCTTCAATGAAGTAACTATGAAAATGACAGTCTGAGAGAGAGCTTCCCCTGACTTGAGATCCCCCTGGGGAAAAGGGAATTTACAACAGCCAAGTCCATCTCATGATAACTCATGTTCACCGACAGTGACTAAGAAATCACCCTCTCTATTTCCAAGCAAGGCCAGGTAGGAGTCACAGTTACCCTCTTCTCTCCCATTTGATGCTCTTGCAGCTCACAGGCCTTCAGCAGCCACGTGTCAAACATCCGCCTCATCAACACCCTCCTGCAGGCAAAAAGGGAGACTGTCAGCACTGGAGAGAATTCCTTCAGAAAACACATGGATTTCATGAACATCCAACAACCAACCTACAACTTAAACAGTTACTTGACTTTTCAAATGCAAGCCTTCTTTAGAAGTCACACAGCACAGAGATGATCACTCTGATAAAGTCCAGCCCAAACCTAAACAAGCCTCAGAGCTTGACTTAACCAACCTCCCTCTCACATTCCACAGAGAAGCAGGAAATGTGAATTATTACTCAGAAAATATCAGAGCAATTGGCATCAAGATGGTCATGCTCCCAAAGGTATTCACAGCCTTTTAAAGAAGCCTCCAAATCCCACATTTATACAAGTTTATATTAATATTTCTCTGTGTACCTGTAACGGACATGAGCCACTAATGTTAAGGCTTGATGCTCTTCTTCCTCCCTCTCTTCCAAACGGGACTTCCAGCGGTTCCAGAACTTCTGCAGCATCTGAAATTAAACAAGACAGACAGAACAAACAGGAGATTTTTCTGTGGCTGTTAATATTTAGGAACAAAGCTACTGCTGTAATAAAAATGTACTTTGTAGGTGAAAGGGGAAACCAATAGCACAGCTCAAGAAAAACTAACACAAGAACAAAAGTCAAACTCACTGTGACTTGGTGCTGACGGTATGACAGAGTTTTTCTCATTCTCTGAAGACGAGTGTTCACAACATTCTGCCAAAGACCCTTAAACCCCAGTTTCTGTAACAACAAGAAACACAACTTTTATGTAATCCAAATCAGGTAAGTTTAGAACTGGCTGCTCCTTACAGACAGTATGTGTTTGGTGCTATTTCTTGCAACAGGTAAGATCCATGAACTCCAAGACAGGCACTCATTTCCTGTCACAAATTGTCACTTCTCCAGCTAAACTAAGATTCCCTTCCACTCTCCCAGGGATTTACTGAGACACATCCAAATCCTTACTTAGCTATCACCACATCTACCAAAATCCTTCCCCAGTCTATGACCTCCTTCAGTTCAAGGCTCATAACTTGCTCCTTGTCTAAAACAGAATATCCAACTCCCTTTTAGGTCTCCTCTGCAAAAGGTATTTTGGTCTACAATCCCACAATACCTTGACTGAGGGCTCAACATAAAGCATCCTGCTTTGAAGTGCTCTTCTAATCATTAATGTTTTCACTGCATGATTCAAACTGGTTTATTGCTATTCTTTTGATGATCAGTACTTATCCACCCTTGAAAATAATTCAGTTCCAAAAAAAGCTGGAGGCTTGCTTGTGCTCACTTTTCAGACAGCCTTCAAGGATCTGTTTTTTCTTGAAAAAAACTAGAAAACAACCAAAACACTCGACTACTTACACATGCAATAAGCTATCTTTGGTCTCATGTGAAGAGCAGCATGCATGCATTGCTGCAGAGGAGAAAAAATAACTCTTGTAGCAAACTGTGTAAGAAAAAAAGGAGAAAATCAAGGGGAAAGTGCAATCTCGTGGTGGAATGGCCAGGGAGCAGGCAGTCTAATACCCTCCAGAATAATCTGCTACTTCTCCAGTTTCCAACTGGAAAAATAATTGTTCTAGAGAGCAGCACAAATTCTCTATTTGTATTCAGCTGAGAGATTCCAGAACAGCTAAAAATTTAGAAACCAAATCCAATCCAATCCAAACTCACTATGGCATCTCCCACTGAACACCCACACAATACTGTCAGTATTACAGCCCCTTCCACCTGACACACAGCAATGCTCTTACCAACAGGTGATGTCTGTAGTGCTCTTCAGCCAACTCACACCGCTGAGTCTCCTCTGCACACAGCACAACATCTGTCACTGAGTTAAAGTATCTTTTACACAGATACACACACAGCCTTCTCCCACAGAGGGGCACTACATCTCCATCTAAATGTGCTTCAATATTTGAATTTCCAGCACTGCTATCTGCAGAAGTTTTGACTACAGTCAAGTTTTTAGATTTTGCTGGCTTATCACAATAGGTTTCTGATCCACTGTTAAGTAAGGAATTTCTCCACAACCATAAATTATCTTCTGCAGGCTCTTAGCTGTCAACATACTAACATACTGTAATTGCATCAGGCTAATTAATTGTTAGCATGGCATTACATACATCTTTCTAATGATAACATATTTGTTGTCACCCACGCTACTGCACAACATTCCTGCTTATTAACTGGATCTTTTCTACCACAGGAATGCTTTTAACCTGCCTGTGCTGGGGACTAGATACAGATTGGATACAATGCTTCCAGTGTGCAAAGACTCTTCGTAAGGCAATCCTTGATGCTTGTTTTTCCAAGTCCCCTTGATGAGCACGAATTCTTCTCCTGCACTCCCACGAAAGCCGCCAATCGGAGAAATATCGCCGGAGCATCCGGCTTCGGTGGAGCTCTTGGGCCAGCTCTAGGAAACAAACACAAATTACTCATGACTTGGGCTCATCTCTATCAGGTGAGACCATGGCATCTAAGCCACGGGTTCAGAAGTGACAAGAGCTCTAACACTGAAAAATGGTGGCAATAATTCACATAAACATCCAGCTATGGATTATGGCCTTCTTAATCACAAGGGCAACTTTGAAGCAGTAATCTACTGTACTGACTTAAAAGGGAGAAGTTAAGACACTGTGTCACTTGTTCAACATACACAAGCCCACATTTGAGCATATTCCTGTTACTAGCCCCTAGATATCCAAGCTGGATTCTTTTCTGCTACCACCCATCAAAAGGCAATTCATGCAAATATCTGAACTCATTCCAGTGATTTCAAGGGAAGAAACAAAAGAAGTAGTGTAACAATCTTTACCACCCTGTATGAGTTGTGATTTGTCTGATTATCAAAAAATCAGACCGGCTGATTGACTGCTCAAAGGGCTGAATACATCGTTCTCACTGATATCTCAGTCAGGATACAATAGACAATGTGCAAGGGAACTGTAAAGCATTTTTTTTAAATCACATGGAAAGCAGGTGATCTTCCCTACAGTTCAGTGCATGACCTCAGCTGGCCAGGCCTGTCAACACTGTACAGCCCAAGCTGCATCTCACCATCTGCTGTGCAGAGACATTGCAATGTCTCCCAGAACAGGAAAAGCCATCACTGTGCCCTAAGCAAAGGGGCTGAGCCCTGTTCTGTCCCAACTCACCATTCTGACGTTTCTTTACTCTGTGCAGGATCAGGTACCCCAGCCATGCTCTCATGCATCTCTTCAATTCCCAGTGCTGATGGTGAGTGACTGCCCTGATCTCCTTCTGCTTCTCACTCTGGCTGTACAGATACAGCTCTCGCCACTGCAACCAAGCCTGACAGAAGAATTCGGGAGAGAAGGAAGGGAACAAACAGATAAGTTTAGGGAAACAGAACAAAGAAGAGAAAAGGAAGAACATACAGGCAATAGGAAATTCCATGTAAGTTCTAAAGGTGAAAGCTGTGAGCAATGAACTTGTAATGTGAACTTGCCCTGGCACAGCTTCATTCCACTTGCTCATGTCCTGCTATGTTACTCTGTCATAACACTGCAATTGCAAAGTGAATGAGTACAAGGCCTAATTTTAATTCATCTGCAACATTTTCACACATGTGCAACTTAAACATCAGAACTGGCTGTAGCTGAATCTCCTGGGACTTACTCGGAATTGCAGGCTCTGGGCCCAGTGCTGCAGAGCCAGAATATTCATTCTATGCCGAGTGCATTTCTGGTTGTGTTGTCTCCTCCACACTGCCCACGAAATGCTGCCAAAGCAATGTTACAGACATGCTGAAACACAGGTGCCATAACTGGGTGCAAGAAATCACCTTCCTCTCGCTGGAAAAAGGCAAGAACAACAATCTTTTCATAGAATCACAGAATGGTTTGGGTTAGAAGGGACCTTAAGGATCACCTTGTTCCAACCCACTGCCATGGGCAAGGACTTTCCACTATCCCAGGTTGCTCCAAGCCCCGTCCAACCCGGCCTTGAACACTTCTAGGGACAGGGCAGCCACAGCTTCTCTGGCCTCACCACTCTCACAGTAAAGAATTGCATACTAATATCCAATACAAGTCTACCCTCTTTAGCTTAAAGTCATTCCCCCTTCTCCTCTCACTGCATGCCTTTGGAAAAATTCCCTCTCCAGCCTTCCTGTTGGCTCCCATTAGGTATTGGAAGGCTGCTATAAGGTCTCTTAAATTTATTTTATGGATGTGCACCAGAAGAACTGACACATCAAAGAGAAAAGCAATATTAAACAAATCAAAAATGGGACAACATCACTGCAGGCAAAGGTAACACAACACAGGTAAAAGCCATGGCCTCACAGTCAGAGCCTCTCTGCCCGTGTCCACCCCGTCCTTACCGTAAACAGCTTCTTTCCCTGAATGCCAGTGCCACAGACTGCATCCCATGTTTTGTCCTTTGAACATCAACATAAACCAGCCAGCACTGCCAGGTCCTCAGCAGTTTTTGCTTCTTTGCTGTGCACAACAAAAACAAAAAAATGACAGCATTCTAAGGTCACACAGGAATCTGGCATGTTCCAACCAGACCATCACACTCCTGACCCTTCAACCCGCAGGGACACCTTGTGGGAAACCCTGAAATGACAGTGTCCCTCCCCCTGGGTGAGGGTGTCACACTGACAAGTCTCAGAATCGCTGACAGCACCATCCATGCCACTTGTTCAGAGCACTGTGAATTACTGGACAATGGCATTGCTTTGTCTCCAGTGCTTATGGAGTGTGGAACTGTAGAACAACATTCAGGAATGACCTGACTGGGTAAGAATTACAGGATTTTCTTTGGTTAGTTTAAAAAAAAAAGTTCATCAGGTTCATCAGTAGCTTTTCAGGAGTTCTTTTCTAGCACAAGCAGAGAAATCAACCAGAAGCAAATGAAGTTTATTTAGCAGGCTGGTCATGCAGCTAAAAACAGAAGTGGTGTCATGAATTCCAACTGACCACTTTATGCAGTGCACTGCACTTTCTCCTCACAGCAGCCTGGCTGGTCAGAACTGACACTACTGAAGCAAAGTTATTAGAAAAAACCGTAATTGATTCTATGCCTCTTCACACTTCCACAGAAAAAACCCTCATGAACTTTTTTTAAGATTTCCTTGTGAATCAAACAGCAACCTACCTTAAAACAGGCCACTTTTCTCTACTGAGTAACACACAGCTGCTGCTGTAAATGCTCTGGCCTCACTCAGTAAGAGAAGTCTAGACAGGCTGTCAGTTTGTGCCCAAAGGTGCCAGGCTCTGTGATAGTTTGAGGCTACATTCATGTGCAAAGAGAGTTAATGTGTTTTGCAAATCATCTCAGAACAAAACCACGGGATCATCTTTCAAACAGGGTCATCTGCCCTTTCAGCAAAACATATTCCCTGAAACCCAAGGAAGCTGCAACCAGTACAGACAAATTCATTGCAGAGCAAAGAATCTACACAGTAAGACAAGAGGCACTTCAAAAGCTTACGGTTCTTTTCAATTGCAAGACACAAATTGGAAGGAACAATGAATACAGATAAAATGAGTGCAGTGAATACCACAGGGAATTATTATCTAATGTCTAGTTTGATAGAGAATTCCAATAACACATTCTATCAAAAAACATCTATTTGAACATGTTATGAGATTAAGTAAAAAAAAAAGCAACCAAACAAATGAAAAACCAACCAAACCACCCCCTCAAAAGCAAACAGTGCAATCCAGAGCAGATAGGGAGGCCTTTAAGCTTGTTCAGTGGCATCCCTAAATAACTCTATAGCTACACCAAGGAATCCCCCTGCCAGCTCCAGCCAGCCATCTGCTCCTGGCAGTGCAAACAGGCACAGGGGACACAGATTCTGGGTGAAAGTTTCCCTTGGAAACTCCCCTCTCAATATGTCCCCAGATATTGGTAGTTACCATAACCTCACTTACCATGAGACTCTGCTACACAGTATTTGTTCCTCTTCTCCTGCTGCTGGCACACAAAGGCTCTCCAAGCCTTGAATACCAACTCACAGAGTAAATGCCTGAAAAATGAAAACAGTGCCATTCAGTGAAATAGTCTCCAATGCCCAGCAGTAGCATTCTTTCAAGTTCAGTCCCACCCTAAAGATATGTTGAAAAGGAAATTCTTTACTTCACCCTAAGACAACAGTAACAAAAAAAAGACAAGATAGGAAAAATATGAAAATAAGCAAGGAAGACATTGGTCTTGGCCTAGAGGTGCTGGGGGTGTAACTTGCTTACTGGTATTAAGAACCCCTTCAGAACCCAAAGAAAATTTCTCACACCCCCCCCCCAATGGGAAATCGTTTCACAGACCTGGAATGACTCTCTGCTCTGAGGCTGAGCTTCCCTTCTCTGCCAACTGTCCACCACTCCCTCCACTGTCCAAAAGTTTTCTGAAGTATCTTCTGGTCATGAAAGCATCTAAACAGTTGAAAGATCTGGACATGAGAAACTTCATACAGATTTTCAGAGTGACCACAGATCAGTTTCAATGAAGAGTACACTACCCTTTTTCTCCAGTCTTGCCTAATTAGCCTAACAACATCTAATTGCATTTAAAACCTACCCTACTATGACACTTTATTTCCAGATTCTGAATATGACAAGAAGCAATCAGTTTGCAGACTGTAGATACTTCACATAAAGGCAAAGAATAAAACACAGATGTTGTTAACTCATCAAATATCTGAGTGCCAGTTCAGACCTACAAATAACTTGCATCTTTTCTCCCCAGTTCTGTGTTTTACTCAACCAACCAGCACAGTTGATAACAAGACATGTATTCTCCTTGCTAATTTTGTTCTTTGCTATTTTAACACGAAGGATTTTATATCCTGAAATAGATACAAGAGCTGCATCAGATTTCATAATGCTTTGATGTTTCCATTGTGTCCTTAGAAACAGCATGCTGATCTTGAATCATCCCAAACTTAACATCTTCCCAAAGAACACTTGAACAGTTTCAGGAGCTTCTTTGACCAGTTACACAAGATCTGTGCTAAAAATGCAGCTGTTCAGCTGCTCATGGACCTTCTTCTTCCAGTGGCTGCTAAGCCAGGAACAAAATGGATTCACAAGCCATATGTGGCATTCAAATTCTTTAACCTCAGTAGAACAGTCTCTGCTTTTATTCCCAGCTTTAATTAACTCACGTATGGCCAGGTAAGAAGTGGTGGTATTATTCAATTTAATTCTGAACAACTGAAAATTCAAATATGGGAAGATGTTTGTGCAGGACTTGGGATTTTGATCATTTAACTAGAAATAGTTCATTATTTCAAGGAGGGTTTTCTTTCTAAAATATTCTTTCAAACATTCTTCCATGTGGTCAGGATGCCCAGGGCAGCCCCCTAAGGATCTAAAAGTCTCATCAACTGGAGTATGAATCCTTTCAAAAAAATTCCTCCTCTCTTTGTATTTCTGATGGAGAGAAGGCAAATAGGAGGACTCAAGAGAACATACAAGCTAACAAACAAAAAGCACACAGGCCCACACTCACAGTTTTGATCATAACTATCCCACTAACCCCATGAAACTGGTCATGTCTGTACTAACAGCAGGATTAGACCCAGAACACCTCAAGGTCCCTCAGTGAACAAATACCAATCCTCTCACAAGTTACAATTCATAACCACCTACCCCGAGCCAAGTTGCTAAGTCATTCCAAACACTCAAGCAGAAAAGGGAAAAAAAAAGAAGAAATGAGCTATGTGCTATTTTTTCTACTTGGTACATTAACAGAAAATTGCAAATAAAAGCTATGAGGAACTGGGGACTTTTAAATCTAAAAAGGCAATTCATTATTGCTTACATTCCTTGCTGATCTTTAAAAATGTATTTCCACTTCTAAAAAATAAAACGATCTTTGTCCTTAATTTACAGGCAGCCAAAGTAGTGCCAGTTCAGCAGATTGGACACCAAGGATGGTGAGGTGCAGAGGACAACTTCCACTCACCAACTGAGGCAGAAACACAATTTATTTGATACAGCCCAGTGAAACTGGATCACTGAGGGCCTGATCTTATTCCAAATGCAGCCAAGGCAGGTCTTCCCACTGGGAACTGCTTCAGGTCCCAAGGGTGGGGTCAAGCAAGAATGAACAGGCAAATTAAAGCAAACTATGGAAAGAGTATCAAAGTATTGGGTTTCAGTAGCTCACACAACACAGAAAGGAATTATCTGCCACAGGTAGTTCCAAGTCAGACAGATACCAAACACACACATATATATTAAGGACAACAGTGCAAACACTAATATTCACTGAATTTCAAGTTCTCTCTCATCATACCTTAGAGAAATGGTTACATTTATAGCAGGAATCACAATCAGACCTCCACCATTTATATGCATGTGCAGCTCAACATCTTCAAGACACCACAGTTCCTCTGAATTTAGTTAGGGAAGTTTAACCATGATTATTAAACAATAAAGCAAGAGCAAGTAGGGTATTGAAAGGAAACCTTCAAGTGATCTCAGAGTACAACCAGTACTTTCTTGGCACCCAGTGCTCCCTTAGCCCAATGGTTTACCCCTACACCATTGAAAGAAACCCACCCTGGAGTTCTGTAATTTTATCTACCTGGCTTTGGAAGGGAGAACTTGTCCAAATGTCATTTTTGCCCACATATAGAAGAATTTCCTTGCTAGATACCTGGAACATAAGGAAAGGTGAGTTGCCTTTGTATTGCTCTTCTGCAAATTCCCAGGCAGCAGTAAAAGTAGGAATTTTTATCCTAGTTTCAGCAATAAAACTAAGGGTCTGGTTTTCAGAGATCAATGCATGTATGAAATATTTACACCCTGGAATTAACAGCTGTAACAGAACAATTCATTAGGACATAAACTGAGGCCCAAGCACCCTTGCAAGGCTTTAACTGGGACGTACTTTAGGAAAGCCAGAGAGCCAAAACGTCTTGCAAGCTGCCCACTTACACCCAGGGACAGTCCTGGGCTAACTGGGGGGGTCTTTCTGTGATTAGAGGCAGTAACATCATTGTTTCCCCGGAGCCAAACAACTGAGTCCAGAACACTTGAGCCAGTTTAATGTTCAGCCCCGACTGAATCCATCAGCTCTTCCCTGTCCCCACCTCCCCCACAGCAATCCCGCCTCTTCTCCCAGCACCACCTCACTCACTAAGGTGTTTCTGTGACACTGTAACCTCCACTCCTCTTTTTAACTCCCCCC
Source organism: Neodrepanis coruscans (assembly GCA_013400695.1). Classification (NCBI taxonomy): domain Eukaryota; kingdom Metazoa; phylum Chordata; class Aves; order Passeriformes; family Philepittidae; genus Neodrepanis; species Neodrepanis coruscans. The sequence continues at coordinate 3,293 of VYZS01043707.1, read as the reverse complement.
CGCGATGGATTTAAGAGATAATTGGAACACGGAGGCCCCAATAAGCTCCAAAGGCTTCCCGAGGTTAATTACAGCACAGACAGCAACCGGGCCCCTCTCAGCAAGTCCGGGCTGCTCCAGCGGCTCCGGTTGCTCAATAAATATGACGCTTTTAATGCCTAAACAATGACATCCCACCTTTGTCAAGATCCTTTCAACAAACAAAAGAAGTTAAAAAAAACGCTAGAAGAGAGCAAGAGGAAATCATCACACCTGGCAGTGAATCACAGAATACTGTTAAACAGGCTCTTGTAAACGTTGCATCAGAAAATAAAGAGTATGTGAAATCTGACTGTGCCAGTGCTTCTCCTCGAGTCTCAAGGCATCTCCAGAACTGCCTGGCATGGCCATGAGCACAAATTTGTGCCTCAACAAGCACTGCTGCTACCAAACCCACAGTTTTTAGGTCTGATCCCCCTGCTCTGTTCAGTGAAAAATGTGTTCTGTACTATTCACCTGTTCCTGAAATTTTGTAACCTTTTTCTTTGGTTCCAGGCAGATCCAACTGGTCCTGGAATGTCACAACCTCTGTCCTGAAATTCATGTCTGGCAGATTGGGGAGCAACAGATGGACCAGCTGCACCAACCTGATGCCCAGGTTCTTGTTGGGTTTGATGCATCTTCAGGGATTTAGAACTTGAAAGGAAAGGAGAAATATTTCGTGTAAGAACTACATGACCTGCAAAGAAGTGGTATTATTTCAATAAATCAACCTACAACAAAGGTATCCAGCCCCATACAGAACATGACAAATGCTAAAACATTTATTGTCTCTTTAACAGCTGCTTTTCACTATCAGTTTTAATGCTGCAGTTCCCCAACACAAGCACAAAGGCAAATGTCAGGGCAATCATGTCACAAACAATTCTTTCCTTCTCTAAAGTTGAATTGAAAAGCACTAAAATGCATTTGTGCTTCCCCTGCTGGGTGTCTTTACAGAGATTTAAATGGGTTTTTCTGCCTTTTATTCTCAAACATTCTATTACTGATAAATGCTCTTGAGGGAACTGAAGTCAGAATTTTTCATTTTAACATGAAATGCTCTTTCCTAGTTCCTCTCATATCTTAAATTCACTTAAACTAAACTTAAAATGTGGTCCCCCTTAAAAAAAACCCAAAATCTCTTCCTGTTTTTACAAATTCATCATTAAAAGACAAAATGAGACATGTTTTTCCATTACAGTTTACTTTCACATGTCAAATCTGAAAGATAACGAGTGTGTTTTTATGAATTCAAAGTATTTTGTCTTGGTAATTTTTGGAAAACAAGGATTAAAAAAACCTGACCAGATACAACTTGCTGAACCAGTTGTATTGAGGCTTCTTTCCCAAAACAAATAGTGCCACCACCCTGAAAATTCGTACATTAGAACCATAAACACTTTCTTGAGCTCCAGGAGAGGCAACAGATAGGGCAGTCTGAAAACCCACCCCAATAATCTCCTGAACTGAGCAGGGGAAACGGGGCTGCAGCCAAAATTAAGCTGAGTTTCACAAAGTGATTGGGAACAATTCAAGTTTCAGAAGAATAACCACAATCAACAACAAACCACTGTGAAGAAATACAGTATTTTTTGCTTGTTCCAGTAAACTGGAAGGAGTTAAAGCAAAGGTAATGAAAGAAAACAAACCTGTATTTTGTGTGAGAAATTCTTGCTCTACAAAACATTTTCTGAATGTTTTCTGCCCTGTCCAGCAAAGGAACTCAGGTCACATCAAGATGTGCAGTTAAGGCAACTCTACACTTCTGTAGAGGAGTTTCAGGCCCTTTAAAATTTATGCAAAACATGCAGAAGTTTCATATGAAAGTCTAAGGTATGTGAATAGCTAATAATTTTCCAACATATGTACATTTTAACAGATTATTCCTCAATCTGAAGCAGGGCATGTGCTGCACATGATGATGGCCCATGTCCATGAGAATTTATGGCAACCAACTATGAAAAATAAGAGTGGAAGAAGGATCATTTCTCCCTCATAAAGTTTGAAAATGAAAGCATGGGAAGAGAACTGACACCATAGAATACATCTGTGGTTGGGCCAACCAGGTCCAAGTATCTTTTGTTACAGTCTAATACCTCAAGCTCAAGAACATCATCTTTTTATTTACATGTTTAGGTGTAAACCCACATGAAGTCATGTTTCATAATGGGTTTTTGGGGGGTGAGGTGTCTGTTGGNCTTTTTATTTACATGTTTAGGTGTTATGTTTCATGATGGGTTTTAGGGGGTGAGGTGTTTGTTGGTTTTTTGTTTTGCTTTTAATGAACACTTTCTGGTTAACAACATTCCACAGAGACCACTAAGCCCTCCTACAGAATAACTCCACTTTCTTCTGTCCCCTGGAAAGCCTGAGATGCCATAATTCAGAAATAAAAACAAATTACAGCTGAGGTCTTGAGCACAGCAGCTTCTTAGTGCTTACCTGCTCCTGAATGTCTCCATTTCACTGGAGTTCCAAGTTCTCTTTCTCTGCAATGTTGTCTCAGCTTTGGACAAAGCACAGATTGGTGCCTGGTGAGTGGCACTGCACTGACAAAATCTACTCGTGAAAAAGTTACAGCATTTGAATCCTAAGGCAGCAACTCCCTAAGCAAAGCTGTGCTAGGAAGGCGCTATAAAAAGATGACTCCAAGTTATGTTTCCCCATTTAAAAACAAATTAATAACCAAGGGTGACACAACCAGCAGCGAACCAAACTGACTCCTTCCCACTTTTTTTTTTTTTCAAAAATACGATGCTTCTCTCCTTCACGAGCACAGAAAAAGAAAACAATGAACTCCAAGCAGCCCCTTCCCAAGGCCTTGGGAAGAGTCTGGGAAAGCACCGGGACTGAGGGACAGGCCCCTCCTGAGGGTGGGATCCGAGGGGGTATTTCCATAGGCACGGCTGAAGGTGCCGAAGGAAAACAACCAACCAACCCACAACCAAGACAAACAAACTAAAAAAGAAAAAAAAACCCGCTGAGTTTTTCTGCCCGAAATTCCTTTCAGCAGATAATTATACCCCGAGCTTTTTGTGTTTATGGCCAAACACTCAACATCCCACACGACGCAGCGCCACAACCGCGCCCTGAGGGGCCGCGGCGGCACCTCCCGCCCCAGCCGCCGACAGAGCTACGGCCCCGGGCCCGGGCCGGGGCCCGGCACAGGCGGACCCGGGGGGAGGCAGCGCGGAGGGAAGAGCCGGGGGCGGCGGGAGCGGCCCCGCCGTGAGGGGCGGGAACTCCCCGCCCTCAGCCCCGCCCACCGGGGC
>VYZS01043705.1:1557-14254 GCA_013400695.1 Neodrepanis coruscans | reverse complement strand
AAATTTCGTACCTACAAACTGCACTTAAGATATTCACTAGACATTACTAATCCATGAGAAGATATTTTATTCATTCTATGTGAAATTATATTGCCTCATCTCAAAAATTTTGCTTGTATACAGTTAGTATAAAGGCTGAAATTTCAGAATCAGCAAAAGTGTGCTGTTCCCATCTGAGGAATTGTAGTCTGGGCCCAAACCAATGCATGAGCACAACTTCCAAGTAAAGCTGAGATATCTGTATTCTGGGCTGTGTTTGCACAAAACTGGAGATGAAACCATCATATGTGTTCTCCATTTTAACTCTAAATCTTGCTAAATAAAATACAGTCACACAGATCCAGTGTAGACACAGTCTCAAAACATATGTCTATTTATGAAAAAACTGCTTGCACTGAAGGATCCCATATATTTTATTTCAATTTTATTTTGGTTTGTCTAAATAATTAATTTTGCTTCTCTTCATTAAAATTTTGTTACATAAACCATTTTTTTTCTTCTCAAAATGTTTTTGTATGGGAAATATATTTCACTGCCTTTCTAATTTAATTCCCCAGGCACTGCATTCTTTCTAAGTAATTTCTTATGTTCGTTCTTTCCAGCCTAAAAGACTTTGCCTGAACATGTTTTTCATCATTGTTGTTTTTTGTTTTCTTGGCTCAAAGTATTAGATCCTAGGCAGAGCCAATTAGAAATGGTTTGGACAAAAGTTTTGGAGGGAATGATGGGTCACAACAAAGAAAGAGCAGGCAAATTATAAGGAAAATATTTTGTCACAAATATATATATGTATATGCATATATAAAATTTATATAGCAGCCTTAAAGGCATAAACTTGTTATTAGCTAAAAATCATACCTATGAATAATTTAATGCTCTAAATATGCCATAAATTAAATAGGTTTAAAGTCTGTTGTATCAACTAACTGCCAAAGTTAGGACCTGTGTGAAGTTCCTTTACCTGAATTTCAAAGTGATGAATGGAAAGCTGTGACAAGATCCCAGCTGCTCTCCTAAGAAGTGCTATGTCAGTTTTTTCAGTTTATCTCAGATATGCGAGGACTTAGGAGGGTTAAAAGCACCGTCTGTAGTGGAAAATCTTTTATCTATGAGAAAAATGCCCTTCAAAGCTTTGGAAGTTACCCAGGAAAATGGCATCTGGAAAACAAAAGAAGTTCTCCCATTTAGTTCTAAGTTCATCAGTTTCATCTTTGTCTATACATTATCTCATTTCTGGGTGAAATACCCAAAGTGTGTTGTTTGTTTCTTAGTTTTCTTATCACAAGCTTCCTCATCAGACTCTAATGATAAGGACAAAAGAAAAAGCAACTTCTATAACTTAGCACCATTTTTTCTCCATCTTTACCAAAAAGGTAAAGACCTGTGATAAGAACAAATGGGAAAAATGTGTGGGACTATACAACTACATAGTCACATAAATAAGTGAGAACAAAAAGCAAAAGCAAGGCAATTCTTACATTATTATATAGCACCTGAGGACATTAATGCTAGTGATTCCTTGAAGACCATGAGAAGAGTTAGCAATCAGACACTTCCTGTGGGATGCACAGTCTGCTTTGTGTGCCCTAAGTTTCTCAAGCTCTTCAACTGCTGCCTGATGTCTTTGGCTTCTATTCTTGATTTCTCATCCTGCTTCTGAAAAATTCTTGCAATCTTGCCCAGGAGGAGGAAGACGAGGGTGGATATCTATTCTGAGATACATGCTAGTGCAATGCTTCAACACAGAGATTGAATTTAGCATGAAGTTCTGATGTGGAGGATGAACATAAACTCAGGTTTCTGCTTTCTGTCTTTTCACTGAGAGCTCTGAGTTTCTGTTCAATCACGGTTATCACTAATGCTACCATTACTCTTTCAGAGAAGAGAGAAATGGAAAACTGCTAGATACTATGAGGATGAGGGAGAGGGATTTACCTGAAATACTGTTCCAGTTTTCTTGAAAATCACAAAAATTTAGACTCATACAAAGCCAGCATAGCTCCAGACAAGAGTCTGGGACTCTCCTCCTTATCCATGCACAATATCATGTCCCAGAGAGAGATGTCATTTGTTCAGCAGAGGCAGAAATGCAAAATTGAACTGGGCATAGACCACACTCTTGTATTATTTTGCTTGAGGAGCCTGTTATTGCCTTTGGTTTCCAATTCCCTTTGGAGGGTGCTGATGGTTAGCACAAAAATCTAGACTTTGATATACTCATAGCACTCCTAATTTTTGATCATACAAAATCAAACTATGCATACATTGTTCAGAAGCCTTGAGCAGGTCATTCTAGCAAGTGCTCCCTTTTCTGGCTACTATTTGTTGTGATGTAACATTATTTTCCGTTTATTCTATTAAAAATATTATATTTCTTGTGCCAAACTCAATTCCTCTTCACCAAGGGAAATAAGCAACTAATCGGGAATTCAGCTTGACTTGGGGAAATTAGTTGAACTTATTACCAATCAAAATGAGAGTGGGATAGTGAGAAGTAAAACAAATCTTGAAAACATCTTTCCCCCAGCCTTTCCTCCTTTGCAGGCTCTACCTCCTCCCACCTAGTGGTGCTCCTGCATGGGGAATGGGTGTTACTGTCGGTTCATCACAAGTTGTTTGTGCTGTTGTTCCCTCCTCATAGAGGAAAGTCCTTCCCCTGCTTCAGTGTGGGATCTCTCCCACAGAAAACATCCATGAACATATCCAGCGTGAGTCCTTCCCATCAGCTTTAGTTCCTTAAGAATTGCTCCAGCATAGGTCCCTTTCCACGGAGTGCATCCTTCAGGCTAAGGCTGCTTCAGCATAGATCCTGCACAGATCTGTAAGTCCTACCAGCAAATCTGCTCTAATGTGGGCTCCTCTCTCCATTGGTCAGCAGGTCCTTGACAGGAACCTGCTCCAGCATGGCCTTGCTGCAGCGTCACAGCCTTCTTTCGGGCATCCACCTGCTCTGACATGGGTTTCTAAACAGGCGGCAGATGGATCTCTGTGCCTCCATGGACCTCCATGGGCTAGAGGAGCACAGCTGCCTCACCATGGACTTCACCAGGGGCTGCAGGGGAATCTCTTCTCTGGTACCTCCTCCCCCTCCTTCCTCACTTGGTATCTGCAGAATTGTTTCTCTCACATATTCTCACTCCTGTCTCCTCTGGCCGAAATTACTTCCATGCAATAACTTGGGGTTTGGTTTCTTTCCCACTTCTTAAACACATTATCCAACAAGCATCGCCAACTGTCACTGATCGGCTTGGACTTGGCCAGTGGTGGTGGGGCCTGCTGGGAGCTGCCTGGCATCAACTCTGTCAGACACGGGGGAAGCTTCTAGCAGCTTCTAACAGAAGGCACTTCTGTATCTCTACCTTTTCCCTTGCCACTACCAAAACCTGACCACACAAACCCAATATATTGACAGATACTAAGAAACTAAATCTTGTATCTCCGCATTTCATTAAAGGCAGAGGCAGATATAAGGAAGCTGAGGACTAAACTTATTGTGTTTCTTACAATATACTTTAATCCTTTGCTATCTCCTCTTTTTTAACTCCCTTTATTTTGCTAAGTGACAGCCACAGCTTTAGTGGGAACATATTTGAAAGGAATGTCAATAAAATGCTAGAGTAAAAATAATGAGAAAAACTTTCCAAACACTTCTAAGGAACTGTCTTCTCTTGAATAACACTCACTGTCAATTATACAGCATCACTTTTGCTGAATCACTGTGTGCATTACTGTGCCAGAAGGAGGAAACTCTGTCACTTCAAAGGAGACTATTGTTTGGATGCTGGTACTGCCTACACACTCAATCAGTATAAAAATCAGATGTGCTCCATGATTAAGGGAGATGATCTTCAAGAGTGTCAGTTATATCCTGCTATTAGAATGAACAGTTGACAATCTAAAAGCATAATATTAAAAAAAAAGGTTATTACCCTAATCTTCTCTGGAAAATGGACCATAGCATGCAGTCAAACAAATATGTCAAAACCTATTAAAATGGACTTATTTACAGTATTTAGTGCCTGGATTCTCAAATTAATCTAGAAAATTGATAATAATTTAGGCTCATAATAAAATTTCATTTTCTTTCCAACATCCACCTTATAGTCTTACAGTATTGGGGAAATCACGGACATTCCCAGAAGCCACACACATTCCTTCACAAAACATTTACTGACTTGCAATATTCCTCAAATCCCATTTTTTTAATTGTTTTTGGTTTGGGTTGGGTTGGGTTGGGTTTTTTTCTCTTGTTCAAATCAGTGGAAAGTTATCTGAACAAGGACTGAATTAAAATGCCCATTTGTAAATATCTTCTCCTAAATAGTTCCAAGCAGTGGTAATATTTTGAGAGAAATCTGGCTGATATTGAGAGGCCTGTTTTAAGTTAATGTATGTCTTCCTGGCCATGTCTACCTTTCCAGCAGCAAATGAAGCTTGATCACATTCGTGTTGAAATGCTCCCATGTAAGGATCCTGTTCACCTTAAAATATACAGTATAAAAGAAAAAAAGTTACTATGTTTCATGCCACTGAAAGACAATAAATACATAATTGCACCAAAGATTTTTTATGAACGTTATTCTATCTTTTCCTACCCTATTGCATGTGAATATGAAGCAGAACTGAGACGGTAAAAAAAAAAAAAGTGACCAAAATTTAAGCATTTGTAATATTAAAGTTTTATTTTCTTTTGCACTCAATAATATAATGTTTTTGAAATACTTCTTTTTCTAAAGTTCCATTAAAAGCAATGATTTTGTCTGGCAACAATAACACTTGAAAAGACATAGTGCAAAATAATAATAAAAAAATATCAATCAACACCTGTCAGCAGAACAAATCCCAAAGGCTGGGTGATGAGCAAGTTGTGAAAACATTTCACCCTCACACTTGTGCCTTTATATAATATGAGTTACAGAATGGAATCTGAAGTATCTGCTTGGTATCCTTTACTTATAACTACTACCTATCACCAATAAGAGACAGAAATATCAGACTTTTGTGACAGTTATAATTTTACCTCCAGACATCATATTTTGAATTATTGGAAGAAAAAACTTCTGTGGTATTTTTTCTCTCTTAAGTTATTGTTGTAATTCATTTTCTAGGAAATAAATTGTCTTATTGATAAAGGTAGAAATCTAAGCATGAACATGAAAAAAATTATCCTTTTGGTGTGACCGGATGCAATCTGCCGTTATTAAACCTTTTAATAATTAAACAGAGGATGCTATTCTAAAATAGTATTTAGGTCCTTGATGTAAATTTGGAGGGAAAAATGCAACAAGTGAAGCTATAAAGACATGGGCACACACCTTTTCTCATCTAATATTATTGTTTATTAACCAACTCTCAGAAAATGAATGATTGATTAGCATTACATATGCATTATAGGGATTAGGAGGATGGATTATAGAAGGGAAGACTTCATGGACCCTGAATTTCTTGCCCTTTTTTTCTGCATTTGTCTTGTTTTGTACTGTTTTGTTTTCATTTTGTCTATCTGATATGAAGACCAGATTTGGGAACAAGCATATACAGCTACTTACACCTGAATATGCACAGGTGGTTTTTATAGACAATCACATATTGGTTGCAGTGCTATTTGTAGAAGCACGCTGATCTTTTGTTTGAACCTTCTGATTTCCAAAGTGAATTCAGAAGCCCGTTGCTAGTCTGCATGTGAATTCTAGATGTATCTGTGAGACAACATTGAGTCAAAGTTTTAGAAGGGCTCTCAAAGAAAATTTTGGAGAAGATGGTGCAAAGTAATGACACAAATGATAGAGAGTAGTCTAATTACCCCAGCTCTGTTTGCTGCAGAAAACTGACTCCTGCTCCTCTCTTTTGGCTAGTATCTTCAGAAAGGGTCATCAGAAAAGACCAGTTTTAGTGATCTCTAAATGGTATCAATCATAGAAATACTTTGTGCTAGGTTAAAGTGCTGATGTGAAGAAATGAAAAACTCTTGCCTTGCTGGAAAAGAGGTCTGTCCTTTGGCCTACAACACAGGCAATTTTTATAAACTGGTATTTCTTCTGGTAAAGAAAAATTAGTTACTGTTTGGACCTTGACAATTTATGAGGGCTTCTAGGAGTTATATTCCCTGAAGAGAGATGACATGTTATGACAAACTGACAGATATGTACAACAAAACGCAGTTTTTGTGGAATTTGAAGTCTGACCACATAACTAGTACTTTTTATTTTTTCCTTTTTGAGCTGTCCCTGCAGAGCTGATAAAAACACAAGTCTGTCTGATCACCTCATCTAGAGAGTAATCCAGACACAAACAACACTATATGGGATGGATGTCTAATCCAAGTTGCTGACTAGAGTTGCAATGAAATGCTCACAACCCTCTGCAATTGTGTACTTCTTAAAAAATGCTTGGGCTACCTTTCAGGTATTTACTAGGTATTCCTCAGACAAGCAAGCTTACAGATCTCTCCAAACAACTTAAAACCTTTTTAATGTTAACTTTTTTTTTTCAGTCAGCAGTCCTGTGCTTTGTACAAACACTCTTTTCTCCAGTTTTAAGTAGTTTGGTTTACCAAAACTTATTTCAGTATTGCCAGAGCCTTTTTAGTTGCATGCTATTTCACTATTAGTAAGGTGAGGGTTATTAAAATGGTACCTCATTATCATTTGTTGTGGGTTGAAAACAAAGGTTCTGGGAGCTAAACGGTTTTTTCCCTTCCCCCCTCCCCACCCCCATTGTCTTTCCCCTCTGTTTTTAGGGACAGGGAAAGGGCTCTTTTGAGGGCTTTTTGGAGGTTTTTTTGAAGGTTTTTTGGGATGGGGTGGGAATCGGGGCTGTGTTAAACTGTCTTTCCTATGTGTTTGAGGCAGGTTGCCATGGCAACGGGAACAGTTGCCGGCTTGGGGCCACCCCGCCATGGTGCAGGCCTGCCAGGCCCCACAGCCAGGGACAGGGTCGGTCCCTGCCACAGCCGTGGCTCCTGTGCAGCTGGGGATGGGGTCGGTCCCCACCACTGCCGTGTCCGTGCGTGGCTGCTGCTTTCCCTATTCCCGGGCTTGTTCCCCTGCGTGGCTGCGCCCACGCACGGTGCTGACAGCAGCGCGGGAGCCAGCAGGGATGGGGCTCTCTGGTCCTGGTGCTCCTTGCTAGCCCGGGCCAGGACAGCGCTGGTCTCTGCAGCGGGCAGGGGTGCCCCTGCCCTGTCCCCGAGTCGCAGCGGCAGCACGGGGGGCTGGCAGGCATGGCATGGCCCAGGCCCTGGCTGTGACGGAGGTGCACCCACCATGGCCCAGCAGTTTTCCCGGCATGGAGGGCAGGGGTGCCCCCCGTCCCATCCCCAGGTCACACCAGCGGTGCGAGGGGCCAGCGGGCATGGCCCCGGTCCCTGCGGCAGCCCAACTCAGTGCTCCGCACATGCACGGTGGGTCTCCCGTGTGCATGGAATAGAACAGGGCTGTCGGTGGCCCTCTTGCAGCGGAGGAGCCACTGCAGTGAACGGCCGGGGCTGGTGCAAGTCAGGGCGGCCCGGTGGCAGTGCTGGGACCCCTGGGGATGTCGGGTTGTTTGCAGGAAACCCACACCCCAGCCCAGGGGTTGGACACGCGGTGCTGTGCCACCATTTTTGCTTGTTGTGGAACTTCTCGCTAGGGGCGGTTCCTGGGCGCTGACCATCCAATCCGAGGGGCAACTCGTGCCCAGGAGATGCCCGCGCCTGCATAAGATTGGTCCCCTATAAAAGAGCGAGCGAGGCAGCCATCTTTCTCTTTCGAGACGGGAGCTGGTTGGGAGAACATTTCTGCTCGCCTCAGTGCCGAGTTTTGCAGTGGCGTGGGCGGATAGGTGACTCCAGCAACAGCGGCATGGGCTGAGGATCACATCTTTCCATCAGCAGTGGTATTCCTTCCCGGGAAAAAGGTGCGTGGGCCGTCGTGATCTTTTAATTGTCCCAGTGTCTTTTCAGGAGCCCAGACCTAGGCAATGACCTAGTGCTACCCTATCATTTTCCCGTATCAGCCACTGGACCCGGAAGAGCTTAGTTTGTCTGTCTTTGCGTTTTATTGTCGGTTTTCTGTGTGTGTAAAATAAACCTTGTCATTTGTAGTTTTTTTGTGTGTGTTGCTTCTATTGGATCTCTCTTGTCAGTACCACGCCTCCTAGTGGTTAAACCACGACATCATTAAAAGCAAATATCAGGATAATGTTTGAGAACCATGATTTATTTTTTTTGATAATAAGTGAAATCATGTTTACAGTCATCTCAAAATATTTGAAACCTTAGTCAAAGTACAAGCATCAGTCAAAACTTAATTTTCTCACCATTCAGAAATATCAGCAATGTTGTCACTTTCCCAGACAAATTCAGGATAGTGAAAAGCTATATTTTATATAGTTATCCTGAGCAACTCAGCACAATATAGCTCAGCTGGTAAATGAGTTTAAGATATTTCTGTGCGTAATGAAAAAAACCCAAAGTGGAGCCAACAGGAATTAAAGTTTCCAAATTGCTATCTTAAGCAATAATTTTTAAGAATTTTATCCTTTTCAGAACTTTTTAATGAAGATGAGTAAAGAATAAAGCTATATAGGTGATCTTGATCCTTTTTTCTCTCAACATTTTAAAATAATTATCTGGTAAAACTAGTGGGTGACCCACTCAGCAGATGGATGAACCACAGAGATCAGAATTTCAGTCCAGTTTGTGCATGTGCACAAGACATGGGTTGTAAACACTGAACTCCAGCCAAATATTTTTGAAATAAGCCTGAAAATTACAGTTTGGAAAGCCAAATATTTAAAGTTTTCTCTTAAGATTTCAAGGCCTTTCTGTTTTGGTTAAAATAAGAACTTCTCCCAAAATATTTTTTGCCACTTTTAACATTACTAGAAAGACGACCAGGAAGTGTGGGGATATGTGAAGTTGAAAGAAAGTGGGAAGAAAACACGGCCAAAATCCTTTTGAACCATATTGAGGCTTGGAGTCTGTTCAAGTTTGGAATCAAGTTTTAATAGAATCATCCCTCTCTTTATCTAGCTGGTGAGACCCTATCTCTATTAATGGAAACTGCATTTGGTGTGTTCCTGGTGTGACCTTCAGAAAAATCACCTAGGAATAACATAATTTACCAGATGGTTATTGCAAAAGCTATGCTTATACAACTTGAAACTGATCTTGTTTTCACCACAATGTACTGTCAAGGCAGATCCAAACTGTTGTTTAATGTCAGGTCTTTTGGGTTATTACAGCTTTCAATGAACTTCCTTACAATTCAGCAATTCTAAGGCAGAATACTTTTCCTACAGGAATTTCTCTTACACGCTTTTTTAATTAGATTGCACCCTATTTCTTATAAAAAAAATTGGAGGAATTAAGAAAAAAAGCTCAAAAATATCGAAGTAATAGAGGAAATAGCCTTTTGGAATGGAATTGCAGAATTATTTCTTTCTTGCTAATATAAATTCTGACTGGAAGCTGCAGTCATTAGTCTGGATTTTGTAAAGGTTTAACTCTACACAATCTCCACATAAGGGCATAATTTGGAGAAACAAGAAACCTGAGGTGAACATTAAGAAGAATTTCCTGGACACTGAATTAGAACTGTAGTCTAGCAGAATCTTTATTTGATTTTCTGTGCAATCAACAGAGTATGTACATCCACCTATACATCTGCTTAGCATCTCTAAATTTTTAATGTTCTTGGTGTATAGGTCTACCGTAGTACATGATTTTCAAGCTCTCTCTGTTTTGTCTCTCATTATAGAGGAAAGACTCCCTACAATCCCAATGACAATCCTGGGATATTAACTTTATTTTAAGACTGATGAAATGTTAACAATCTAGAGTTGAGGTTAAATACTGGCAATGTTGTATGATCCAAGGGTTGTTTGCCAAGTCAGGAATGAAAATGAGATCTTTCTTATATACACCACAGAAATGAGATGTTGTATTTAGGAGGATAGATGGGGGGGGATGTGCAGAAAGGGGATAAATAGAGCAAAGTATGAGTATCTGTCTCCTAGCTCAGATAGCAATTAGAGCTGCCTGAAGAAGAGACACTTGCATGGTTCACTTCTGTTATTCGGAGGAAAGACCAAAGAAGCAGCCTCATGAGGTTACAGCAGAGCACTATCCTGCCCTTTCTCACCAGAGCTTTATGGATCAACATTACTCTCCTTTATCAGTGACTTGTCTCCATGTGCACTTTGACAAGGGGGTAAAAATATTGTTTACAGTGAAAAAAGAATCCTTTGTTTTGAGGAAAAAGTTGGCTGAAGCAACATGAATAGAAATGATGAATGGAATTAGAAGTCTCCTCAAATCTATGGTAAGGACAGAAAAAAGGCAAGAAAATGAGGAAGAATAAGTCCAAGCCCCCATTTCTTCACATGAAGGACAATTTTACCTCACTCTCTTCATGGAGACCATATGAAACTATCCACAAGTACCAACAAAACACTACAGTCCGCTTTAATTTAGGATTTACCAAAAAAATGCAAAAAGCATGACTTTTAAAATAAGATCATTAAAAAAAAAAAGTCTCATGCTTAGAGCTTTTTGAAATAAGATGGAGTATTCATTTAATAAACCTGAAAAAATACAATGGAGGATATAAAATGCATTCAAAATTAAATCAAGCAAGTACAATTATCACTGACAATAGAATAAATGTGCCCAGGCACCAAACATTTATTTTAATGACCTAAGGCAGCATAAGGATAACAACATAAGATAAAGAACACTATGAAAAGTTTTTATGGGTTTTTTTCTGTCGCTTGTAGCACAAGGGTAAATAGGAGCTGGAGTATAGTAGCACTTGACACTTTTTGACTGTGATGGAGGACTAAGGTAGGAGAGTAGCTATCCTCTCAACAGGTTAATCACAAATCCATTTATTTTAGGTGACCAGTCTAGCTTTAATGCATCAGTTGGGCAGTACCAAATGTTGTTTCGATTTTAGCTTTTTAGTACCCTCTGTTATATGACACAGTTAGTATAAAAAACATTCCAAAATATTGAATTGGAAAGTAATTCTGAATTGTGAAGTATTTCACACAAAAACTGTGAAGACAGGTGACTGTGGCGTGTTTTTTCAAGTCTTGCTCTAAACCCAAAGCTCATCAAAATAACCATACAGCGTATTTTGATGCAACTGTTTTCTGATGTGAAGTTTTCTATTCAAAATTTTCCAAACATCTCTAGATAAGGATCAGCCTATGTGAGAAGCTAATCCTCTAGAACTACATTTTTTTAAAATCACTGACTCTTAAAATACCATTTTTAAATGCCCCAAAAGTTTAATATGAAAGACCTGGTCCAGAGAAGGGGTTCTATTCCTAGCAATCTTTCTGCTGTTCTGCTCTAAGTTCACATGGTACTAAAACACTCCCGTGATCTGTGGGCAAAAACAAACTTAAGAAGAAGAACACATTCGAAAAGCTGCCAGAGAAATAATTGAACAGCAATTAAAGAACTGAAAGCAAGTACTTTCATAATACTCCACAACATCCTTCTCTTCAAATTGGAGAGTGATGCATTTGACCAATAGACTGTTAGGCGGATTAGCAATTAGTTTGATGGTGACATCCAATGGCTCGAAGTCCCAATGGCCATCAGTGACAAGTGATGCCAAGGGGTTTGTATCGGGACCAGTATTATTTAGTATCTTCATGAATGACATCAATGAAGGAATCAAGTGCACTGTTAGCAAGTTTGCAGATGACACCAAGCTGACTGGTGCAGTTGACACACCTGAAGGATGGGATGTCATCCAGGGGCACCTGTACAAGCTGGAGAAGTGGGTGCATGTGAATCTTATAAGGTTTAGTAAGACCAAGTGTAAGGTGCTGCACCTGGGTGAGGGCAACCCCTGATATCAATAGAGGCTGGGACTTAAAAAGATCTAGAGCTGCTGTGCTGAAAAGGAGTTGGTGCTGGTGGGTGAGAGGCTGGACATGACCCAGCAACGTGCATTTACAGCCCAGAAAAGCAGCATGCCCAGCAGGTTGTGAGAGGTGATTCTGCCCTTCCACTCTGCTCTGGTGATAACCCACTTGTAGTGCTGTTTCTAGCTCTGTGGGTCCCAGAACACAAAGGACATTGACATGCTGGTGTGATTCCAGAGGATGCTATAGCAAGATGGTCAGAGGGATGGAGCACATTTCCTATGAGGAAAGGCTGAGAGAAGTGGGGTTATTCAGTCTGGAAAAGATACGGCTTCAAGGTTCAAGAAACAGGCAAGAACCTATTTTTTGTTATTCCACATCTGTGTTAAATTTGTCTTGAAGAAGCAGACAGACATAAAAATTATTGGGAAATACAATAGGTATTTCATGTCATGTACAGAGACACAATCACAACAGGTTCACAAGATTTATCTCCTTTCAAAATCATTCTAAAAGTAAAACCTTCTGACATTTTTGTTGGATTTTGCTTTACTCAGATCCCCTTCTGAAGGTGGTGTTTCAGATATTCCATGTTATTTTGGAAGTATAGTCAGTGATACCTTCTTATTTCCTGATCAGCATTGCTAAACAGGAATCTTCTCTTGGAAATAAGGCAAAAAAGGAAGGTATATGCCCTTGTGGAGGCAAGGTCAAGTGACGTGGGCAAAATTCAGAGATGCTGCTTCCTGCTGTAGGAAGAAAATTCATTCATCCAAATATCAGATGCAGTTGAAGCTGGCCAGAAATGTGGGGGACAATAAAAAGGGTTTTTAAA
>VYZS01043704.1:4740-62287 GCA_013400695.1 Neodrepanis coruscans | reverse complement strand
CTGCTGCTGCTGCCACTGGCTCACCCAGCGCAGTCGCCCACAGCCCCAGCAGCTCCCGGCGCGCGCTGCGCCGCTGGGGAAAGAGGGGCCACCAAAAAAACCCACACGGTTTCCCCCTCCTCCCCCCTCGCCCGGTTGGTAGCCCGCACGGTAGCATCAGGGATTGTTTTTACTTTCATTTTTAACCCTACGACACCTTCCAAGAAGACTCAATCCTCTCTTTTTTGAGGCATTGTTATTTTGAGGGCTTTTCCCCACAAACATTACTAAATGCTTACCCCTGTGAAACATTCAGAGATTAATTTGAAATTAGTTATGTAACTGGTATTGAGTTCTTAAGTGGTTATTACTTGTGAAGTTCAGTTATTTGTGAGCCTATGATAATTCAGTACCGTTGTGTGGGCTTATTCTTTTTTTTTCAGTTTGAGCTATTATTTGAAGATGCATTAGAATATTCTCATATCAGTTTCAATTAAGATATGTTAAAATGATAAAGTAATCTGTGGTATTACTCTGATTCTTCTGTATCACTGGTAGCCTAGAGATGTATTTTTTCTTTTGTCTCGGCTGAGTTTTGTCAACTTATAACTAGTTTTTAATATACAGACAGCAGTTATCATGTGGAATTACAATGTTTAAGCTCCCATTTTAAGTTTTATGCATGATTTTAATATTTGTAGCTTTCTTCAAAAGTATCATGGTTGATCTAGTCCTACCTGCCAAGGATGATTTTCAGGTCATGAAGGTGTAATATTTTCTCAAGGTAAGCAATCACAACTGCCTTCTGATTAATTAAATGTAAATTAAATGTTTCCTGATATAGCCAAGTGTTTTTCATATGTTCATTATTGTCAGTGCTGCTTCTTTCAGAGAACCATTTAGTTCTGTTTTTCACTTGCCTTACTTTAGGTAGTACCTCCTTATCCATGTTGTTCTATGTCTTGGGATTCTTCAGGAGTAATTCTACTTTTGTGTTACCAAAGGTATGTTTGTGTCCTTACCTGTTATCTTGTTTTCCTTTTTCCTGCTTCAAGTTAAGGAAATAATTATTTCTTCTTTTCTGTTGCCTTTATTAACCAGGAGGAATTTACCATATTTCATCTTCCATATACACAGTACCATTCATAATGAAGAACTTTCAGGTATTTTACTTGGCTAAGCATACCTTATATTGATGCTTTGTTTTTTTATCAAAAATCAATTAAATGCAGTAAAGTGTACAAGGGAGAGAAGAAGGCAAGAAGGGTAGAAGTCAAAGCCAGAAGAGGATCAGGTTTTTTATCTCACTGTGGGCTAGGCTATGAAAGGTCTTACCTAGAGGTGCACTAGTGTAAATTAAATACTGTTTTTAAACAAACTTGCTGGTCTAAACTGTGCTGTGGGTTGTTATTGTAAAGATTTGCTTGATTGTGATTGGGTATAAAGAAAATCAATTTGTGCTAAACTAAAATCAGCCTAAATTTAACAAAAGTAAAAGTGCTTGCAGCTTTTGGATGGACTTCACTAAATTAGATTAGAATTGTGCTCTGGGTGCAACCAGTGTAATTCAGCTGAAACCCGAATTACAGAAATTATCCAGAGGAGGATGAGAACTAGAAGAATGAACACTAGTGCACAATAAAATTATGAAAATCATTTATTGAAAAAGGCAAAATAATATTGCAGAAGCAGAAGCCTAAGAGACTGTCTGAAGCCAGAGTTCTAAATAACATAATAGGATGGCAGTGAACAATAGAGTGAAAGGGATGACAACAGATGGGGATTGCAGGCAAGAGGAGCTGTGTAGCTGGAAAGCATCAAAAAAGCAAGCAGATACTTGTGACAAAAAATGCAATGTATGTTTTTAATGTATGTGCACATCAGATGGTCATAAGTGATGATGAAAGAGTAGATTTCAGCATTCACTAAGTTGGTGTTGCAGCTGAATTGTGCAGTTGTTCCCTGCTACGGAGTTTACAATGAGACTGAAACCTAAAGCTAACAAATGTTAAGTTTCATGTAAAATGGGTAATTAAAATCGGACTGAGAAAACCTAGTGTTTGAAGAAACAGGAAAAAAAATCAACCAACTTTTCAGAAAATATGCTACCTGTAGCACTCTGCTGAGAAGTGACTGAGAAAAAGGGCACACTTGTTAACACAGCTTTTTCTGAAAACTGCAGACGCAGGTAGGAATCAAGTATATTGGAATGCCTGCACAGTGTGATGGATTCATTGGTGTCTCTGTCTTTTGATTTGAGGTGGAATTAAAGCTGTAAGTAGCCAGCAAGGGAACTTTGGACAACACGTTGGTAAAGTTTTTCTGTTCTTAAAAAATGGGATGACATTTTTGGGGCCGGTGCAATAGATGTTTCTCAAAATTTAGAGGAAGAGGTGTCAGTGCTGCTGCCCACATAAGAATATAGGAAAACAGTTTTAAGCAGATATTAGATAAGACTGGTTGCAGATGTATATAAATCAAGATGATAAGAAGTATCCAAGAAGGGAGCAGTGGGATGACTGAACTAAGACTTCATCTTTAATAAAAGGGACTGCCAGTTACATGTACAGACTCTCCTAAAAGGTGTGAATTCCCTAAAAATTACTTTGCACTGCTGTACTTCAGGACTTTTTATATATATAGCAGGGACTCTGACTATTCTGTTCTGTTGTTTTGGTCTTTTTACTCTAATAGAAAGGAAAACAAAACACACACAAAAAACTCTCACAGAAACTCAATAAATAAATTAAAAAAAAAAAACCAAACAAAGCCGCAAAAATTTAAAGCAGAGACCAGACCTGAAATTGTAACAAGAAGACCTTGAAACTGAATTAAGGAAGACAAAACTAAAAGAAATGGTTTTAAATGAAACCTGTCAGTGTGTTATCCATCTAGAAAGGAATGTTATGTCTTGCACTTAGCTTGCATCCTTTGTTCTGTTAAGTAGTGGAATAATCTCTTTGTGGTGGTCTTATCTAGGTCTGCCTGTTTAATCACATTAATAAATGGCAAGTATCATGCTCATAATTGAAGACTCTGATCCTCAAGAGTAATATTTTATTCCCTCTGATAGTGTTGCTTTCCCCTCAGCAATCCCCTCCCNAGACTCTCCTAAAAGGTGTGAATTCCCTAAAAATTACTTTGCACTGCTGTACTTCAGGACTTTTTATATATATAGCAGGGACTCTGACTATTCTGTTCTGTTGTTTTGGTCTTTTTACTCTAATAGAAAGGAAAACAAAACACACACAAAAAACTCTCACAGAAACTCAATAAATAAATTAAAAAAAAAAAACCAAACAAAGCCGCAAAAATTTAAAGCAGAGACCAGACCTGAAATTGTAACAAGAAGACCTTGAAACTGAATTAAGGAAGACAAAACTAAAAGAAATGGTTTTAAATGAAACCTGTCAGTGTGTTATCCATCTAGAAAGGAATGTTATGTCTTGCACTTAGCTTGCATCCTTTGTTCTGTTAAGTAGTGGAATAATCTCTTTGTGGTGGTCTTATCTAGGTCTGCCTGTTTAATCACATTAATAAATGGCAAGTATCATGCTCATAATTGAAGACTCTGATCCTCAAGAGTAATATTTTATTCCCTCTGATAGTGTTGCTTTCCCCTCAGCAATCCCCTCCCCTCTGCATTGTCTCTTGTTCTTGTATTGTTTCTCTGATCTGTGTGCACAAGTCTGAATAAAGTAAGACCTTACCTTCCAAAGCACCTGTGCTGTAAGCAGCTGTGATAAACAGCTTTAACTACTTTTTTGTTCTTATTTTCTTGACTTTTTATTTACTCCCTCTTCCACCTGGAAGGTCTAGGAAAACTAATGAGGAAAGATACTAAATAGGAATAAATCAGGTATGTAACTCAGAAAAGGGAGGAGACCATGGCAAAGCAGCATATTTTGTTCTCAAGCATAACTACTGCATTCCTCAAAGGAAAAGGCAATTATTTTTTCCAAGCTTTTTATTCCATCTTCCTCCTGTATTTTACTAATATGTTTTTTCATATGCTTTAAGTGGAAGCCTTTGGTAGTCATGCACACAGAGCTTATCCATTAGCTGAAGTGAGTTGATGTTTCTGAGTATGAAAAAAACAGCAGCTTCATAGCGACTGAGACATTTCTTCTTCATGCACTTGAAATATTTGTTAATAGCAACTTAGTTGGCCTTGACACCAGGAAGTTGTTTTTCTTCCATATGCCATTGTCTTTACAGTTACTGTACTCTGCTACAGTCACTGCTGTATTTTTGTTTGCTAACTAAATTGTTTAAACTAATTGTTTAAACTAATTGTTTAAACTTGTTATTAATAGGAATTTTTTTCTTCCAAACCAAAGCAGACATAGGGAAGGGAGGTATGTGGGTTAGCATGATGACTGTTGTTGTCCTAAGAAGAATCTGTACCAACTTTCAAGTTCACACTGGTTTGAGAGAATGCTTTTTTCTTGTAGAACATTGTATTTAGCACAGCTTAATAGATTTTACACTTCTGAGTCTTTGGCACATCTGAAATGGACATCCCTTAATAAAATGGACTGCATCTACTAAGTGCCAAAGAGACCTATTTTTTCTTCTCATGAGTGCACATCAGAAAGAAACTACTATCCTGGAGAGATGTAATCCTCTCTGTGTGGACAAAATGTAATTTGTGTAATTTCTTGTACTATAGCAAATGCAAACATAGACTTTTGTATGAATTGTCAAATGAACTAAGAACAGTGTAAGCCCTGCCTTAAATTTGAAAAGTAATAAATTGCTAGAAGAACCAAATAGATCCAATTTCACAGACATAGCAGGCAGCAACTATTTGATTTCATATTGTACATGCCTGAAATACGGAATGGCACCAGTGCATGGCTTTAGTTTAATTTCAGTTTGGTGTGCTCTTGCACAATTGCACTCAGATGTGTTTCATTTTTTTTGTTTACTCCTACAAAGCTGTTCTTCAAAGACATGTGGAAACCCTAAATAAATGAAGGATTCATTAACTTCAGCTGTTTTACCTTCTTTTCCAGGGAAACAGGTCAAATTCTGACAGCAATTTTGAGGTACACAGCACCACCACCACCCCTGAAACCATTAGTCCCTTCTGCCAGGCTGCATTTCCTAGTGTTCACATTCTTGCACATTAACTAAATCAAGATTCACAAAATAATCTGCTTTGGCCAGTCACATATTTCCATTACCAAGAATCTAACTGGTTTGGGAGGCAACAGAAAAAAAAGGAGACTTAACAGATTCTTCAGTTCCACAAGATCTGCATTCTTGCTTTTAAGTTAATCACAGGATGCCATTGTGGCCTTACATGAAACAATTGCCCATGTGTGTTACCATTCTGCAGGAGCTTATCCCACAGGGATCAGAGCAGTGCAGCTTCAGCTGTGTCAGTGTCGGTGCGTGAGGAGAGCCTCGCTCCAGCTCTGTGTAAAGTTATTTAATGTTTTGCTTTTGGTCTTTTGAAAACACCTGTGCTGCCTGATTCCATAGTTTAGACACAATACACGGTTGCCTCTTCTTGGTGAAAAGTGAGTAAAATGTTAAGGTACATAATTTGCATTTTTTAAAGTGGTATAGAAGCCTAGACTTCATTCACTTGCAAAATGAGCATAGCTTTGTCTAAGCCTAAAGATTTCTGTTGTCCATCTCAAAATTTCCTTTATTTCTTATGCAGTCAAAGCTGTTATGTGGATGTAGCTGCAGCTGTGTGAAAAACTTTGCTATAAAGAAGAAAAAGCAGTACTATAGTATCGATTTCTCCATCAGATGTGACCGTAATGGAGTAAGAGTAGAAAACCTATGACAGGAGGGGTGCTTTTTCTTAAGTAAAATTGCATCTACAGTAACAGAGACTGGAAAGATGAAGGAAGCAGGTAAGCTGGTAGTTTTCAGCTAAAATCAGAATTGAAAAATATGTATCTAGTGAATCTAGCATTTGATTTCATGGCTTGGAAGTTGAGGCAGGCAACAGATTAGCAAATACTGGTCTCAAGCAAACCATTAACTGAATACAGATCATGACTTTAGCAATATCTATTTTTATAGTTATCTCCTTTAAGATATTTCAGTAATGCTGATATTTATTCCATTTTCATTTTCTAAAGATTTGTGTGAGGGTGAAATGGGCAATTTCTATACCAAGGTACACAATAATGGATTGTTATAAAACCAATAGAATTACACACACAGAATTCTATTGGTTTTAAAACAATCCATTATAGATTCATTTGAAATTGTAGTAAAAATGCAACAATATTGTGTAAGAGAAAATGAGATAAAATGAGGACAGAAGCATCCAATCTACACAACCCAGCCAAAAGCAGAGATTTTTTTTTTTTTTTAATCTATGGAAAATTAATAGAATATGGGATAAAATAGTCTAGGAGAAGGGATTTAGTAGAAATCAAGTCACTAAAACCAACTAGGAATGTGACTTTTTTCAGTAGAAGACACAATGGCTCCTTCTTTGCCCAAGGAAATGAAAGCTTGGGCTGCAGTGACAAATCCAAGGCCAAAACCAAAGACTGGGGATTTAGGCCATTCATCTGAGACAGAGGAAAATATTTGACTCTAGATAACCTGAATCTCAACAATTATGTAGTCACCTTCCTTCTCCAATAAATGTTTAGCTATTTAAAGGAGAGCAATTTAAGGGAAAAATTTATCTCTACATAACCTGTAGTCCGAGAAATTATATTTTGAGTTTCTCCAGTTGAGTCTGTAGAAGTTTGAAATCCTAAAAATATATATTAGGACTGGGAAAAGTTTCTTTTATTTGCCTTTGTACATGGCTTCACAATCCACAGTCTTCAAGTTATCCCAGAGGTTTCTCATTATACAGTATGAGTCTGTCAAGTGAGACTTGTCTTTACTCCCATAACTTCCAAAAGAGATTAAATTAAGGGAAGGATGAGCCCAGCATCCTTAAAAGATGGCTCAACATATGACAAATTTCAAATACAATTTCTCACACAACATAAATACTGTATGTGTCTTGCATAGTGAAAGTACTATGCTTCTAGTAATTTGCAGTCCAGATTAACTTTGACAACAGATAGTTACTCAATAGTTATTTTTTTGCCATTTTTTATTTAAATATTTTAGTTGTTTTATGTGTTTAAAAATTTCCTAGGATTTTTTACATGAAGCCTTGTATAGGTACTGCTGCTTAAATTTGATTTTGCTCTTCCTTTCCTCTTCTCTCTTTTCATGAAGAAAAGCCAGTGAAATAAGCAATGTGGTAGTGATTTACTTTAACACTTGCACCTCCAAATAACATCGAGAATGAAATGTGTCCATGGTAACCAGGGTGCACTTACAACACTTTCCATTCCTCATATTTTTAATCTATGCAAATAGTATAGGTATTACGAAATCTATGCGATTTTTACTTGAAATAACCACATGCTAACAAATTATCAAGGTAATTGCAGTTTGTCCTGGGTATTTGTACATAAGGAAGTTTTCAAATGGAATAGTGCTATTGACAGTTTGTTCGACTGTAAATCGAAGAATAATGTTTAGAAAAACCACAATGATGTTCAGTAAAATTACTTGAATATTTTACTTTTCCTGAGCCTCTGCATGTTGGCCTGATCTTTCCATTTTGGTGGATAGTTCTAATGCAGTGTGCTTCCTTGTGTAACAACTAAGAGGAGGTGAGATTTTGGACATATGTATTTCTGTAGGGTGCTTTTTTTTTTCCAATTAGTATTAAAATGCTTTGGAATTTATAACTGTGCAACAATACTACAAGAAAGTAAATTTTTATAGCCGTATTAAAACATCTGCTGCAATGCACAATGGTATTTAATTTGTAGAGTATTGACTTGAAGTTTCATTTTAAACTTTGTTAGATTGTATAAAGATAAAAATCATATTGAAGAGTCTACATATGCACACTTTAGTGTTTGGATTAAATATGTTCTTGTACACTCATGTAATACACTAGATAAATACACTCATATATACAAAATAATAAAAAAATATATAGAATACTTACTGTGAAGTTTGTCTTGCTTATGCCAGTGCAAAATTTGAGTATCTGTATACACTTTGTTTTGTTGTGCTGTGTATCCCAGACCGAAAAGTATTAATTAATTGTGTATTTTATAACATATTGCAACACATTGTAATCTGTGGTGCAACATAGTTCTGCTTTTTAAAGAATTAGACTTCTAAAATTGTGTGTAGTTGATTTTCTGTATAACCTTAGAGATTTAATCTGTAGAACATTGTTAAAAAGTTAAAAAGAAACAGTCATTAGTCATTTTTGGTAAGTGGTTTTGGGGCCAGGTAGAACTAATCTTTCGGTTACATTTGGCATTTTCATGCTGAAAAATTGGGAGGGTTGTGGGTTTGTTTAAAGAAATGTCACTTCCAACAGTAACATGAAAAGGCCAAGAGAAAGCCTATTAACAATGTTTCTTTTCTCCTTGAACAATGGGGGATTTTCCCTATAGTAAACTGTATTCTTGCACACTGTGTTGAAGGGTATGCAAGCTGAGGAA
This sequence comes from Neodrepanis coruscans, assembly GCA_013400695.1. NCBI lineage: Eukaryota > Metazoa > Chordata > Aves > Passeriformes > Philepittidae > Neodrepanis > Neodrepanis coruscans. The sequence continues at coordinate 53,798 of VYZS01043704.1, read as the reverse complement.
GATGTTGCAAAAATGTCTTCCTCCATTTGCGTATCAGTTTTGTTCTGACCTTATTTTCACCTCATGTTTTCGACAAATAAGAATGAAAGTAGCCTTGCATGCTGACTTTCTCTGCACAGCTAGAGGAAAAAAAAGAGCTTCTGCAAGTACAGTACAGTATTCACTGTCCTATTATCCCTGTGGTGGGCTGCAAACAGATGTGTTCAAAAGCCTTCCCAGGTACTAAAATCCTTTCTGAAGCAGAATGACAAGGGCTTTGTAATCACTTTTGATTGAATCCCCATATTACCCCCAGTATATGAAATTTCAACAACATGGTAATTTATATTGTGCCTGTACATTAAGTGTTATATCTGCTATGATCAAATGTTTCAGTGGTGTGTAATTCATTTTTTGTATATTAAATTCTAGAATGCAGATCGGATGAATATGGATTTTTTGGCCTTGAAACAGGCAACTGTTTCACTGCAAAGGAATAAAGATTGTGTGCATGTGCTGTAAAATAGGATGGACTTATGTAACTTATGAGTAGGATTTTTTTTCCTTTATTCACATAAAAAGGGTTATTATACAGGGTATTGCAGATATGTCTGAGAGTTAATCATAGCTATTTTGTATGTATTCAATCAGAAATAAGATTTAGCAATTCTGATTACCCTCTATAATGATATATTAGCCAAAATAGCCATCAAACTAAATTTTAGCAGGCTATAGTCGACATTCAGATGTAGATGTTAAGCCTTTATTCAAACTTACTTACTATTGCTGTATATGAAATACCAACAGGATAAAAGAAAGACTTGAAAAATACAGAAATGATGGGTGTAGGCCTGCAATAGCAGATCATCTGGAAACTGAGCTTTAATTTGAAAATTGGTGATGAACATGAAAGCAGCTCATTGGAAGTTACAAATACTTAATTCTCAACTTCAAAATCCACACTTTATCACTGAAATATCAGAGAGAGCTAAAGTTAAATTTGATGTTGAGAGATGTCACCACTATTATGCTCATTTGTTAGTTTTATCACTCATTGTGTCAAGAGCCCACCTGTAGATATGACTGTAAAATCCTCACTTTTTTCAATGAAATTGAAAGAAATAAATTAGATTAATATTAGTAAGAGCAGAATATATGTTTTTTTAACCTTGTCTAGAGCAGCAAGTGAATCTTACTTTTGGCTTGGAGTGAGATCTTTACGGGCAACTTGTGTGAAAGAAGAAACACAATTATGACTTTCCACTCCTGTAGACCCAGCTGTGACACAAACAAAAAGAAAGTCAATATTAAAAGCTGGCAAACTGTTTAAGCACATAGAAAATATTTTAAGAGAACTCTGGGAAAATTACTGTTAGCCAGCACGACATATTCTGCTTCATTTCATAGCTATCTAATTTACTATTCATGTTACTTTTTTTTATCTCAGTTGCATATTTTATAACGCAGATTTTATTTTCTTTTTTGTCTCTGACAATGTGAGTTCAACATGTACTGAAGAGCTTTTTCCAGAGTTTTCAGATAGTCTTAAGTGCTGAGCTTTGACCTGTCCTATTAGTTTTGATTTAACAAAATGTTAAAATATTAAAATCAGTTTAATTCCTGACACTGCCGTTTTTGCATGCCTGAGAAGTTGAATGAATATTTCTACTTAACCACATGATTTAATGCCTGATAAATCGCGTTTCTATGACTAAATGAAAAACAAAACGAGAATTTTTATAGTTTTGCCAGTTTATCTGTCTTTAAGTGTGTGTTTATTTCTACAAACAATTTGCATGCAGGGTTGGGAACATTTCTTTGTATGTAAAAACATTTCACACTTGTTCTTGGTGCATTGTGAGATGTTTATTGTCCTTTGAAGCAGTTTTTAGAGCTGCTGGTAAACTAACTGTGGTCTGATCCTTTATCATAACTTTGTTTCAAGACTACAGTAATATTTATGGAATGAATCTGAGTAATGTATTTATCTCATGGAACTTGATATTCATTTCTTCTGCCTTTTTTCTTTTCATCTTCCACAACTGTAGGTAATTTTCAGGTGATGGAGAATTAATTTAATCCATTAAAACCTGGAGAAATTAATGAATCCCAGAAGGATTTTTTTTCGATGATTCATGTCTTCATAGTGAGATGATAATAAAAATTACAAATTTGTGGTGGCATATAATGAAATAATTTAGCAATATTGATCGGTAATAACTTCCATGAAAGATATGATTGCTTTGGCTAATATACTTTTTTCTATTAATTTATTAATAAAAATTAATGTCTGAATACTGGAAAAAGCAAAAAGACAGGACAGTAAACCTAAATGTATGATAAATCCCAGCAACATTGCTATTTTCATTACAAGACAATGACAGATAATTTAGCAATAAAAATAGGCCAGGAAGTAATATTTTCATGGCTAATAAATCATAATGCTCTGTGCCAGAACATTTTTTTTTATGGCCACCTGGATTCCCAATCTGATTTAATGTAAGTAACCACAAATGTAACAGGTAATGGGGACTATACAAGTGCAACATGAGAAGAATACAATTTCAGGAGCATACAGCCAGAAAGAGAAAGGCAATGGGGACACCACCAGATAAACCTCAGAGATAGACTGGCCACTGAGAACATCTGAAATAATGATGCATTTCCCCAGAGTTCCATGGAACTATGTGTCCCAAGCAGTTATTGCTCTGCATCTTCTTATAATCTTGGTTCTCAGGAATGGATTAACTTTAAGAGATGATGATGTCACAAGATATGGTTGATCATGATCGTGGCTCACAGACGAAACAGTCTCCTGAAAATGTCAGCCAAAGACACATTAATTCAGTAACTCCAGGGAATAGATAAGGTGAGCTATGACCTAGTCTGGAAATTGGAAGTTCATAACTGCACTTGCAGGGACTGGGTTGAGTTCTGAGGCTTTTGTAGCCCAAAAGACCTGACAACATGCAAACACCTTGGATTGGTGAGTTTTTTTTTTTGGTAAATAAACTGCTGTTGTATTCTGATTGTGTGCAGACATTGAAAAACAATAGTTACAGATGTGATTTCATGTTTATCCTATTTTTATTATGAGCTTGAAAGATTTGTCATTGTCAAATGAAGTCCTGTTTTTCTCATCAACAGCTTTGGTAGACATCATCTTACTTTATCATCATCTTATTTGAATACATTGCCCAGGGATGCAGTGGAGTCACTGTGTCTGGAACTGTTGAAGAGGTGTCTGGATATGATACATGGGTAATGGTTTAGGGGTGACTGTGGTGGTGCTGGGTTGATGGTTGATCTTGAGGGTCTCCTCCAGCCTTGATGCTTATGGGATTGCGTGGTTATTTACACCTCAGGGAGGAGGTCTGCTTTCCCAAGAAGTATATGAATGTTTGGGAAGTGATATGGTGTTATTAAAATCTAACACTTCCTACAGAACAATCCAGAGATTTTTAGCCCTGGTGAGTTGAGGTGGTGTGCACTTCTATGTTTAGGCTTCTGCTTGTTAAGATTTCTCTTTCTGATCAATTTGAAGTGATTTGATAGAAATAATAACACTTCCATAGGCAGTTGGGTAGGGAAGCTGCAAGTGACTGCTGTTAGCATTCCATGGATGGAAAGACTGCACATTCTGAGCTCAAGTGACTGGATATATGCATAAACCATGGAAAAAGTTTCAATCAGCACTCCCAGTCCATGACAAAACCAATCTTTAATTCCAGTTGTTACTGCTTATTTTGATTAGAAGGGGAATGGCTGTATCTTAAACCAGTAGAAAATGGACAGACTGTTGAATTTGGCTCAGGCTCAGGGTGTCTTTAAATATGCTTGGGTTTTGCAGTAGATGTTCATAATTGCTCTGTTAGTTGAAGTAAAGAGTTGTACTATATTTTAATTTGAGGCAAAATTGATCATCAGTTTTTATAAATGAATTTCCAAAGTAGTCTTTTTTACTTTTTTTTTAATTACCTCATAAAAGTAGATTTGATATGTGAACATATATTAGCAAGAAGGATTTTATTGGAGGTTTGTTCTCATGGCTTATAGTGTAAGATTTTCCTGCAGCATCTGATATTAATATGATGTCACAAGAAAACATCTGTTTTACATTACCTGGGTACAGTGATTCAAATGATTAAATTATTGTAAACATGCAGTCTTCTACTGTTACTCTGTGTGTTTTCAAATATGATCTGCCTTCTTTTTCTTAGAAAGTGTTACCACAGATGTTTCCTATCCCTAAGGAAGTATTGAAAGCCACAGTTGCTGTTATTTTCTAACATTTAGTCTTTTCTTCCTTCTTCTAAAATTATCTCAGAAATTGGGGGTTTCCCTTCTATTTTTTATAAAAATTGTAATATAAAAGTGGTTTGTATTATAAGAATCAATTACTATGTTTGTGAGAAATTGTATTGTTATCCTATTATTTCTGTCCATAGCTCTTGCTCTTGCATACAATCAGATGTTTTAACACCTCCTCACACCCTTTTAAGAGGAGCTTTGCTGCTCCTAAGTATTTACACATTATCATTTTTTCTCTTACTTCTCCACAAATATATATATATATATACTGGAATGACATCTATATACTGGAATAATATTCTAGTCATCCTTACTGATTTTTTTGCCAAATGAGTGTTCAAATAAAAAACTCCTCATCAGACACGTGGTTTGCTGCAAAATATTTGGTACACCCCTGCCACCGAAATGTTTTCCTGTTAAGTATTGGTATTTCCTGTTGTTATCTCCAAAGATTTTATCTGTTTTCATGTGGCTGGAATTTTTAGAGAATTTTTTTTTAAGAGGTGCTTAAAAAATTAACATTATCATTTTAATAAATGTATAGTAACTGCCATACACCTCTAAATATCCTTGTTGGTTTTGAAATGTTTTCTGTTTTTTTCGAACATTGAAGTAACTTAAATTGGTCTCTTTTCATAATCTTGATAAAGCCAGGAGGGTACAGCAAGATTTTGTATATGGTCTTGCAAAGATGGAAAATTAAGTGATGATAGTGTCAAGCAAGAGAAGAGAGGTCTGCTTAACTTTCTAGATGAGTGAACAAATATTACAACTCATCAAATAGTCTCCAGGACATGATAGGATGAAATTTTCATAGAAAACCTAAAGTTCAATAGATTTTCACAGTTAGTTCATCATTAGCTGCAAATACATTAATAAAGCAACATAAACACAGCTAAATATATTTTAAAATGGCTAAAAGAGATCACATTATTATTTCTAGAAATAAATAATTTTAAAGAAAAACTGAAATAGTTGTGTGGTAACCTGCCTTCAGCATGAAATAGATGCACAGTGCAAACATCATCATCATTCCCAGTATGTGAAGATTTGGATCATCCTTACATATCAGCTTGAATTAATCAACCCAACCATTTTTAGTTGACTGTGTGTAGATCATTTTGTACTTGCATAAGGAATTTGAGGAAAATTACTGACTATATAGAACTGTGATGCTTGGAAAGTGAAAAAGCAAAGGAGAACCAATGGCAAACTGTGCTTGCAGCACAGAAATGAAAGCTTGAATAATATTGGGCCACCTGCCCAAAGACATGACAGATGATAAGGCAATAGCTTCCTTCTAAATAGCTACCTTAGGAATATTGAGGGTTGAGGGGAAAGGAGAAAAAAGTCTTAACATCTTAACAGTGAAATCATGTCATTTTCAAAGCTCTTTCAAATATAGTCACATAAGCTTGAGATTTGTAACTAATCTTATAAAATACTTAGGAATGAAAGCTGCTGCATCAAAATTGGCCAATACTTGGTATAGTTTCAACTTCTATATTTCTGTTTCTCTCTTTTTATCACTCTAATATATATGAGAAAATAGACTCTAGTTAGTTAAAAACTAACAAGAAGTCCCCAAAGCAACTGAAAAAAGCCCACTTTGGATCCATTAGAAAAAAAATTTCCTAATATAAAAATAGTAATTCTGCTTTAAATTTTTATTATGTCTGAAAAGGAAAAAAAAAATCCTTCACATATCTGAATGATTGAATTCATTTTGTTAGATCTTAGGAAAGAACATGCAGCTTCAAAATGTACCATTAAAAGTGTAGCAAATGGAATTCAGGATTCTGTTTTATAATCAACTAGTAATTTTATTACAGCAATTTGATAAAGAAGATAAGTGATCTGAAGAAACAGTGTTAAGCTCAAAAGGCCAAGTTCCCAGTTGGACACAGAAGCAGAAATAATTGACTGTATGACTGTGGGATAGGGAGTAGCTCACAAGGAGACCTACAGAAAGAGAACTTGATGTTTTATAACATTAGAAAGAAATTAATCAAAAAATGTCATGTCACTGTAGAAGGGAACTGTCTTCAATTTCATGTTGGTAGTTTAACTGTACCTACATCAGAAGCAGAACTACAGGGACTCCTGATGTCAGAGCCATCATTACTTTCCCCAGAGCGTATGACTGAAGTTCTTTTTTCAGTTGTTTTACTGACCTCCCCCTGAGTAATTAGCACAGTCTTTACATAAAAAAGAATCTATTTGTATGTGGAAAAGTGGATCAAAAATGGATCTGGACATTCATGTTAAATGTTATTTTCTTTAGAAAACAAAAATTCAAGCTTTTCTGTTGGATTTTTTGGGGAGTTTTGTTTGTTTCTAAAGATACATCTGAGTAACTTGAAATTATTGGTAAGAAATTTCAGGCTTTTACAAATCTGTTGTCTCTTGGGTTTGGTTTTTCCAGTTTTTTTTCCAGTTCAGATTCCTGTAGTGTTTGATGCCAAAGTTCTGGAACATGTCCTCAATCTGTGCCAAGGTAACTACGACTTCCTGGAACAGCTTCCTGTCCCATTGCTCCTGGACATCATTTCCTTTCTGGAGCTTCAAGATGTTGCCAGACTTTCTCAAGTTTCACACAGATTTGAAACATTAAAAATGAAAATTGTTAGCTTTCCTGTGTAGTATGTCGGTTTAAATTCTTCTCATTGGTTTAAATTAATCATTAATCTGTCTGCTTTACTTAATTCAATAAGTAAAGATTATCTTTTTACTGAGAAAATAAATTAATCAAACTGAATGGGTGCAGTAAAAATTAGACCTTAGAAAGGCTCTTAGAGACACTGTGCTTATCCTGCAAACCTTTGTTTTATAATAAACATAATGATCCAGGTAATTCCATTACAATTCACGGCTGGTTGTTATGCACTAGTTCCAGGATTAAGTATTGGAAATGTTTGCTTTGTGTTATGATTTGTATTATTATAATGTCTAGAAACTTCAGCCAGAGACTGGGATCCCCTCATGCTAGACTCATTAGCAAGCAAAAAGTTATTCCTTAAATTTCACATCTTTGACAAAAGACAGGAGCACAAGGAAAGATTGTTTTTTTAGATTTATTGTGTAGACTTTGCAGCAAGGAACTGTGAGAAAGAGATGACTTTATGCTTGCTTGCTAGAAAGCTCTTTCCATCTATCAGGAAACTATGGGAAATAGTATGAACATGTTGAATTGAAACTTTAAAGAGTGAATAACAGAAGTTGCCACTCTTGGCTGCTTGGAGCTAAGGGTAGCCTTAGGTGCTGAATGAGGGGGAATGAATTGGAAGGATAACTTGGAAGCTGCAGGAGAAAAAGGGGCAATCTGTTGGTGTGAAAGAGAGAAGTCATATTGGAAAGGCCTTTGAGAGGTCCTCTGTTCCAGCTTCCTGGTCTGTGCAGGGTCAGGAAATAGGGGCACAAAGATAATACATTGAGAACTCTGATTAAGGAAATTTGTTTTTGTGTGTTTGAATACCTTAAAGTTATACTTTCTGTCCCAGTCAGAGCCTGAGAAAAGGCTGCTACAGTAACTCCAGTAGTGGGAGAAAAGGATTTTAGCTTATGAAAAACAGGAAGAGAAATGTTTTGTAGAGAAACATAACTTGATTCTTATCCCTGAGGTGCTGTAAGAGCCTAGAATGAAGCCCGTCAAGTTGTGGGTTGAGCAGTTAATGAAAATATAAGTAACCATGAGACTTTAGGAGGAAGTTAAAAACAGGTTTAGTTGTCTTGAGTCTGCTGTGACAATTAGATACTCTCTGGCAGACTTCAGAGAGACAGATTAACCTTGCAGTGGGGAGAGTGGGACGTGTCTGGTACAGAGTACATCTCCAAACTGTATCAGGGTGGGATTAATCACAGGGTTTCTATTATTTTGAGGCTATGTGGGTCAAGATTTCAAGAAAAAGTTCTGTGTCAGGCTGCTGGCAGTTCCAGAGGACATGGCTGTGCTGCTGTTCCTGTGGTGTGGCTACAAAGGCATTAGGGAGAGTGAGTTCAAGTGAGCACAAGAAATAGGAGACAGTGCAAAGAAAGCACAGGAGAAAATAGCGAGACAGGAAAATAGAGCATGTCATTAATTTAGAGATGAAGGCCAGATGGGAGGAGATAAGCTTGCTGAGTTCTGGGCATTATTTCAGTTTGAAGATAAAACAGTTGATATTGTGACTGGGAAACAACTGGTTAGAGAATAAGGGAATAAAAACAACTAAAGGAGAGGAAGAAAACGGATAGAAAAGAGGTCAGGAAATTAATTATTAGTACATTTAGAATTCATCTGTCATTTGCAGAGTGTGAGTGGAGTAGGATGAGGTACTGTGCAGGGCTTGTAAACTTTTCAATACTTTAAAATGAAGCCTTGGATATTCTGGAATCCTAAAAAGAATTAAGTTGCATAATAATAAAGATTTTGGCACAATGAAATAACCTATTATAACTAGTAATGCCATGCTCTCTCATTTCAGCAGTATTTTTAGAGAATTAAAATTTTTCCCCAATAATATGAGTTTTCATGTCCAGACTATTTTATGTGTAGGCTGGAATGCTGCTCTCTGTGGAATTATAAAATACCATATTCAGATTTTCAAACAGGGAAAACAGAACAAGTCTGTGCACTCAGGACTGGAAAAGGGAGTGTGGGAAGCTCCATCCCTCCATCCCGTGCGGCTTCTCCTGTTAGGCTGAACTAAGCAGGTGCTTGCATTTCTCTGCCTGTAGCTCTGAGCGTGAATCCTGCTCTCTGGAGGGTTCAGATGCTTTCAATGTACATTTCAAAGCATTTTAGGTTTTTCACTAAGTGCTGTTCTCCTGCCTTGTAAAAGCAGCTCCCTCCCAAGCGCTGGAGCACTGCGTGCGTTTCCGATGCCCCGCGGTGTGTCCCGGCACGAGGCCGGGGTGGGATCCGCTCCGGGGATTTGGGGCTCCCATGGTGCCACCAGGGGGCGCCGGGCGAGGCTGTGTCCGCGCTCGGGGCTCGAACCGCGAACGTGGCACCGAATTAAAACGGCGCCGCGCTGGCACCGCTCGGGGTCCGCTTCTCGGGGGAGAGGCAGAGAGGGAGCAGAATGCAAAGGAAACTCTCCAAAGGTACGTATATTCACGTCAGCACTTCCACAGCAATGCTGCCCCAAAGGTGCCCGCTTTTCGTTTGCTAAAACGTGCTGGGATGTTGTGTGTGCCTGCACAAGAACAATCCTCACGTACTCTGTGACAGTTTTGCTGTAGACGGCGGATTACGCAGTTTAAGGTATCCAGCTCCAGCAGCAGTAACAGAAGCTATACCACGACTTTTGCTTTCCTATTTTTGTTACCGCTTACCAGCCACTTGCATTGGAGTCACCGAGAGCACAACTGCACACAGGCCCCTGCAATTGCACATGTAGAAAAGGCGAATATTGGGGAGGAAATCAATATTGCTGTACTCAGTATAACTTAAAATGGGTAGGTAATATATAATGATGCAGAGTATCTTCCTAATTTTTATGATGGTTCTGTCGTCTAATAAGTTACATTATTCTTTCTTCCTCTTCATAATATTTCTACCTGATTCTGTTTTTGAAGTCATTCTGAAACAGGGAAGCATCTCCTGAGAAACAGGTTTAATCTTTACAATACTTCTGAAAGCTTCCTAGAATTGCATTCCTGTTCTAAGTTCCAAGTCTTCTCTTACTTACCTTGAAAACAGATCTGTATTTCTGATGTGATTTCTACATTCTGACAGGTTTTTTGGCATCAATTTAACACAGCTTGGTTGATTTCAGAGCAGCTGTACAAATTACCAACCAGAATATGTGGCGTTACAGCTGCTTTTAGTGTGGCAAAAAGGCCTTTGATATACCAAAAGAAGCTTCTCAGATTTTTGACAGAAGAATATGCAATATCTTGCACTGGCAGCACTTGCCAAAACTTTCACTGATGTCTTGCGAGTTTTAGCTAAAACTGCATATTTCAAGATATGTGGGCAGCTTGCACTGGAAATGACCTTGATACAAGGCCACGGTGCTGTCTAAACATATTTTGTGTAGCAGAATAATCAGCAATGAGTAATCCAAATTACGATTCTAAGCCTCTGCTTTCTCTTACAACTCCCTATGTGACAGTGTGCTATGGGAAATGTGCAATGACTTTACAACCTTTTAACATGTCAAGTATTAAATTGCAATTTTATACCTCGGTTCAAAACTGTGGATACAGGGTTCTTGTATAATTCTGTTTCTTTATAAAGCAGTACTTTATACATTAAAGGTATTTGCTAATTTAGACTAAGAATATTTTGTTCTATAATTATATACCAATATTCTGGAAGCATTTGGTGATGTCAGTCTTTAGATAGAAAAAGCACATATATATCCTTTCCTCTTTCAGACTATTTCCTTTTAGGATAATGACACAGAGAAATTTCATTATATGGATAAAATACTGTATTAATTAATAAGTGAACAGAGAGCGTATTTTTGTGTAAGGTAAGTTTATTCCCAACATATGGCCCAGTAAGGACCTCTATAGAAAGATATATTGCAGATATCACAAGTGAACAGCATATTATTTATTACTGTAATATGCAAATAAAATTGCTTTTGACAAAAGACAAAGTGAAGATCTATGTATAAAGTGTACATATCTTTCAAAAATAAAAAAAAGGAAAATTAAGGAAATCATCACTTCAATATATATATTTCACTGATAAAGGATAGCTCAGTTAAAATAAGCTATCAGCAGCATTCATAACAAGAAGACACTAAACCTGTAATGTGTGATGTGAAAGTTTATGTGAACATTTTCTCCAACAAAAATGCTGATTTGAAGAAGTTACCGTGTGTTCACAGCACATTTTGCAGTTCAGTGCCACCTCAGTTGTTTTATGTGAATTTTAAAGGCCATACATAACTACTATATGACCAAACTGATCTAAATCTTAAAGTAGTTCAGAGTTTTCTTAAGGTTTTCTTTTCTAACTTGGCTCATTTCAGTGATCTATTTTAAAGTATGTCCCTGGCAACAGTTGTAGAAGTGCAGCACTAAGAAGCTGGTGAGTTGCAATGTAGAACAATACACATAGTGGTTCAGAACTTTTTGTTAACCAATCCTTGCAGCTATAAAGAAGATCAGTATATTCATAGTGTTGCATACTGAATTGTGTCCCAATAGTTCTTAAATATAATTGAATAGTACCAATTGTTTTTAAGGAATTCCAGCAGCACATATCAGTGTTAAACTAAGAACCTGATTTGTCATGCAAAAAGCTTTCATAAAATTAAGAGGATAAAAACATACAGTGACTTTTATTTGACAGGAAAATTAACATCAGACTCACCTCTCAAAACCAAAAAGAAATTATGTCCTGTACCACCATACAACACCTTCTGCACTGTCTACCAGGTGCTTAATGTTAAGAAAATTTATTTGAATATTTTAGATGCTCTTTAGCTCTTTCATGCTCTGCAGCATCTAATTTTCTAGTGAATAAACTTCTTGAACGTGACCAGTCTTAGTCAGTTCATGGTGTACATTATGAGCAGCAATACGACTGCACATAATGTAACAGTTTTTATTATTAAATTAATTGTAATAGAATATAGTGTGCTGTAGTAGAGTTCTTTCCCATGGAAGGAGCCAATGGAAATGTTAGGAAGTTCTACACGAACTCTAATTAGGTGAAGGGGCCAGAGACCTCAAACTGTTTCTGAAAACATTTTCAGCCACAATAATATTTTTCCATATGTTTCAAATTTCTTCATTTGTGGTTTTTTATTTCAGATGCATTAAATACTACAGCATTTATAATGCAGCCTATGTATTGAAGATGGCTACTTTATTATGCAGTTGATACTTTAAAAAAAAATAAAATTAAAAATCCTAGAAGTAGAATCACATAATCACAGAATATTCTGAGTTGCAAGGGACCCATGAGGACCATCGAGTCCAACTGAATCATTCCAGAAAAATATAAGAACTTTTTTCAGTTTGCATCACAGAAATAGTAATTTTAATACATCGAATTAATGGAATTATTACACTAGCATTTCAACAGTACTTGACTAGCCAGGCAAGAAATACAATCATTTTCTTATACTCAGTAAGTAACATTTTATCAGACTGAATACATAGTAAGAAGGCCTTTTATAAATCATTCGTGTCCTGACCAAATTCCCTTGTAGGACTAGTGTAACTCAGGAGTAACTGCACTGCAGTCAGTGGATTTTCACCAGTGACTAGTGGTGAAAAGTTAGAAGACAAACAAGGGTAGAGGCTCCTAGCATTGTTCTGACATTAGAAGACTAGCAGTGTGTTTTTAATCACCGTGTTTGGCAGTTGTAAAGCAAAAGGTCTTAACTCATTTTAAAAGCATATTTCTAATAATTTATTACCATTATGGAGCACATTCACTTTTCACTTAAGTACAACTCAATGTGGTTGGTTCCGTAAGAAAAACATCTTCATACTGTCATATAATAGAAACATGAAAACGACAAAAGTTCTGTAGAAAAACTTCTGGAATTTGTTCTAAACTTGTGCTTCTTCTGTAGGTTTTTCTCTTGGTTGTTTCTTTTGAATACAAGGTTGTATAAGTAAAAATATTATTCCCACCATGTATAGCAAGCCAGCTATGTAAAAAGAAAAATCATATTTTTGTGTGATGTCATAGATCCAACCTGGAAAATAAGGAGAAAACATGTTTGTTATAAAGTTTGACAACAAGGTACATTGCATGGGAAAATACAAAAAATACTTCACATTTCTCTCATGACATTTCAGTCAAATCCATAGATACTTTGTGGAAAGAAACATTTTTTTCAAACAAGTTATCACAAGTCTGACTTTAATACAGACATTTTGTAACTGTTAACCAATCAGTTCTTCCACCCTACCACCACCTCTGTGAAATGCCTGACACTGGCTGGTCCGAATGCTGTGCCTTGTGCAAGCAAATGCATTCCCAATAGCTTATTCAAAGACTCACATACCAATAAAAGACTTTTCAAGAGATATAATCTCAGTACTGCCATGACTCTCATTCCAACCTCAATTCCCTTGCAAAAACACATTAAAGTTACTTCAGAAACGTTTGAGAACCCAAATGAGCAAAATTCCCTCATGTCATTCCCTCATCTCATTGCACTGCGATGTAACCACAAGATCAGAAGCTCTTTTCACATCAACTACTTGCATCCTATTTGCTTCAAAACCAATGACCAAATACAGAAACATGTTCAGCGCAGAATGAGGGGTGCTGAGAGAACATATGGCTGAGTAAAACACTGCTGTTTTTCAAAGGACACCGAATGAGCTTTCTTCTAACTCATGTCTGCTCACTCAGTGGTGGGGAGAGAAGGCGCAAGCGTTCTCGCTTCTCTGGGCTGCCCATGCTGCTAATGGCTCCCATTCAGCCTAGAGCCACCCCTGCCATCACTCTCTTTCCTCTGACCAGTGTCTCTGCAAAAGAGAGCTGTAGCCTTGTACAGTACTGACAATCAGTACCCATATGTCTTCTGTACTTCTCCATCTCTTTTTATGAGAAAATTCATAATGAATGTCTGATATACACTTCTGCCTTCTGCTGTGGATGCCAGTAAAGGGGTTATGAGCAGTGCAGTCCCCAGAGTAAGGATTTCTGGCTAAAGGAAGGCAAAGCAAAGTTAGTTAAATCAACACATCCATGGAGAGCTTAGAATTGTGACACCCAAACACATGCCACAGTCCTTAGGGATGTGTAATACTGTGGTACAAACAGCTGCCTGTCCTGGGAACTAATCATCGTTTTCATGTGGGTAGAGGAATGAGTAAGTAGGTATAGTGCATATACTACATAAAACACAGAAAAACAGGCTACCCCTTTCCCCCCTAAAAAAACAAAAACAAAAACCCCCAAAACCCCACAACTGTATGATACTATTCTAAGGAAACATACCATTGAAAGGATAGATTGTTATAGATTTGGGGTTATTTCCAAGAACTGTAATTTGCCATGTGTGAATAGTGAGCTGGTACCCAGTGGATGTGATCTGGAAATCTGTACAAAGTAAAGCTGGATGTTACCATCCACTCTGGAGCAGCTGTGATTTTGTTAAATACACATGGTCATAACACAAGAAAGTTTAATAATAGAACAAATCAGGGGATTATTATACAAATATCTGTTGTTTAGCAGTTTGAACTTTTNAGCTTTCTTCTAACTCATGTCTGCTCACTCAGTGGTGGGGAGAGAAGGCGCAAGCGTTCTCACTTCTCTGGGCTGCCCATGCTGCTAATGGCTCCCATTCAGCCTAGAGCCACCCCTGCCATCACTCTCTTTCCTCTGACCAGTGTCTCTGCAAAAGAGAGCTGTAGCCTTGTACAGTACTGACAATCAGTACCCATATGTCTTCTGTACTTCTCCATCTCTTTTTATGAGAAAATTCATAATGAATGTCTGATATACACTTCTGCCTTCTGCTGTGGATGCCAGTAAAGGGGTTATGAGCAGTGCAGTCCCCAGAGTAAGGATTTCTGGCTACAGGAAGGCAAAGCAAAGTTAGTTAAATCAACACATCCATGGAGAGCTTAGAATTGTGACACCCAAACACATGCCACAGTCCTTAGGGATGTGTAATACTGTGGTACAAACAGCTGCCTGTCCTGGGAACTAATCATCGTTTTCATGTGGGTAGAGGAATGAGTAAGTAGGTATAGTGCATATACTACATAAAACACAGAAAAACAGGCTACCCCTTTCCCCCCTAAAAAAACAAAAACAAAAACCCCCAAAACCCCACAACTGTATGATACTATTCTAAGGAAACATACCATTGAAAGGATAGATTGTTATAGATTTGGGGTTATTTCCAAGAACTGTAATTTGCCATGTGTGAATAGTGAGCTGGTACCCAGTGGATGTGATCTGGAAATCTGTACAAAGTAAAGCTGGATGTTACCATCCACTCTGGAGCAGCTGTGATTTTGTTAAATACACATGGTCATAACACAAGAAAGTTTAATAATAGAACAAATCAGGGGATTATTATACAAACATCTGTTGTTTAGCAGTTTGAACTTTTTACCTGCAAAGGGTGGTCCAAACAATGCAGATATTCCATTGGCACAAATGATGATGCCATAGGCATTTGCGAGGTGTTTAGTTCCAACTAAATCTTCAGTCACAACAGGCATTAGAGAAAAATAGCCACTAGAAAATCCTATTAGAGCACAAACCACAGCCAGGCCAATATATGTTTGCATTAGTGGCAAAGTAAGAATGCAGGTGACCAGGGTAAAGTTAGCCATGAGGAAGACATTCCATGTGCTGATGCACGGGAGATCAGAGATAATTCCAAGGATCACTTTACCAAAAATATGAACAATGGCTATAATGGATGTCAATGGAAATACATTGTCCTGACTGGATAAGTTGTACTGCTTCACTATTTCTGGAAGATGGATAAAGGGGATGACAAAGCTGCTATAGGCAAACAAAGCCCAGATGATAAAGGCCACAAATACTCTATTGGTAAACAGTGATGCAGCTCCAAAGTAGCTGGAGTACCATAGTGCAAAGCCCTTCTTGACAGTAACTGTCAGCTGGCTCACTGTCTTAAGAATGCGCAGTCCATACATACTCCTTCTATCTTTAGAGTTACCTCCAATTTCTATGTGCTGAACACTCTCAAGCACTTCTTCATTTGTTGCTTCTTCTTTTTTCTCTGGTTCATCACCAAGGACTCCATTGGATTTTATAGTCTCTGTAGAATGGGACAGAGCTCCTGCCTGATTATCTTCAGTATTACTTCTCACAACACATCTCTCACTAAGGTATCTGGGAGAGAGTGGTCTCATAAGCGCCCCACAGACACAAAGGTTCAGAGAGATGGCACCTTGGATGAACATGGCATTCCTCCACCCAAATTCAGTGCAGAGGTACTTCAGTAAGGCAGTCATTAGGAAAGCTCCAAACCCTGTTCCTGTGGTACTGAGCCCTTGTGCAAGTGCTCTTCTCTTCTGAAAATACTGCCCTACCATGACCACTGCAGGCAGATAAACCATGCCACTTCCAATGCCTATGAAAATAAAGAAGAAAACCCATTAAATAAATCTGAACTTTTTGCCAACGACATAAAAAGCAGTGAAAAACAGATCAGTTTCATCCCTAACCTTTATGTAAGCATAGTGATAAAACCAGTAAATTCAGTTCTGGTGTTAGCTTTCATTTCTGTCTTGCAGTGTTTTCCAAAATTTGCAATACTCATTCCAGTGACAATACAATACTGCTATTTAAGTGCTGGAAAAAAATTAAACATATGGAAGAGAAAGCCTTTACCTCAGTTCAGCACAACACCACTGGAAAGTCACAAACATCCCACAACCAACTAGTGACAGTTAATATGGGGACAAACACAGACACACCCTATTCTGTGTTTGCAATACCTGCATCTGATTGTATCAGTGACCCGAATTGCTTAGGGAGCACAACTTGTTGCTTTTGCCTAAGTTCAGCAGCACTGAAGATTCACACTGAGTTTTTGTCCTTGCTCTGTAGCTGTGGAAGCACAGCGACCATAATACACTTCAGCAGTCAGCACAGGGGGTTAGCACGGTCACTTGGGTCACTTCCAGGTTGGTTCTGTTTGGGCACTCCAGGGAAGTCCAGGGAGAGCCCCACAGTAGCTGCACAGGCATAAGTCTTAAAAGCCAGATCTCTAATTTTGTAGAAAACCCTTCCCCTGTAGCTAAAACCCAAGGTATTCCTGGTATATACTTTGAGCAGAAAGCATTAAGAGTTGTGCAAACACATCATTAAGGTAGCAGTTGCCCATTTTTTTCCTTACAGTGTATTCCTCACAGAGGAATTTGGACTGGAACAGATGTATGCAGAAGATGCTTCCCAATTCACTATGATCATAATTCAGAAGAGTGTTTTGGGGTTGAAAAGCTTTCCCAAATAGGTGATAACATACTGCATGCAGCTACAGCATGATCTGGTTTCATCTACACCAGAGAGAGAGCTGTGATTCCAGCAATGCCTGAAAAAAAGGCCTGAACATTATAGCAGTGCTCATGGCCAGAGCTGACCCATTTTGGCTGTTAGAAGTATTTATTACCTTGCTAGGCAAATACACCATCGGGTTTTTATTTGGTACAAGCATCCCTTCCCAAAACCAGCCACAGACTCCAGGGAGGCCTATCTGCCCTCCAGGAAACCTCCTGCTCCTTGGGCTGGCCCGCTGCTGACTGTGGTGAGGAATCAGCCCAGTGCTCACTGCATTCCCCCAGGAATATGGCATTTTAAAATGGTTTTATCTTATCTTATCTTTTCATTCTGTGGGCTGTGTAGCAAAACACTGATTACATGCAAAGGCACGCCACCCCACAGGTACACACGGGGCCAGAGGTCTCTCTGTGCCTTTTCCTCACAGATTTGCCAAGGCCAGCTCCCAGCCCTGTCTATGCCAGTGGCTCCGTGGGCCAGGACAGGTGAGAGGAGAAGGCTCCTCTGCCCCCCATATTGCTGCTGAGGGGAGAGAGCCCATGGAGCTGAGCTGGAGCTGTCAGCCAGGAGGTGAGGGGACCAGGCTGTGAGGAGCTGGGGAAGGAGAAACACTCTGGTGTGAGGCAGCAGGTCGGCTGTGGCTGGGGAAACGCGGCTGGGATCACAGGGATGTACTGTGTGAAGGCAGGGGCCATGAGCAAGCCCACAAGCACAGCATGGAGGCCCAGAAGTGATCACAGCAAGAGGCAGCCACTGGAAGGAAACAATCTTACATCCAGCAACTGTGAGAACATGGCACAGACTTCCCAGGGATGGCCAGGATGAGGTGACAGTGAGCAGGGGGAAGGGAGTGAGTGGGCAGAGGCTGAGGCAAGGAAGGAGTGAGGAGACCATGAGTGAGGAGACAGTGAACGCAGGTCTCATGGAGCTGGAAGGAACATCTCAGGCATCTCTACACTGTTCTGTCCAGAATCACTCAGCAACAAAATCACAACAGCACCTCACTTCTCCATCTCACACAAAAGGTTGCCTCTGATTTTTTTCTGAAAATGTGTTTTTCATCCCTCTTTAAATTCTCCAAATAATCTCTGCCATTTGTCTATTATTTGTGTGCTCTTTCTGAAAAGCAGCAGGGGCTGAGAGGAAGAGTGTGTAGATTCCTGCCTGCTCGATTATATTCAATATATATGGAAACAGAAGTTCTGAAAAAGGCAGAATCTGATCTGTAATCATGGTTCTTTGCTCAGGAATTTACAACATTACTGAAGTTTATGATATGGTGATATAGAGTCATCACAGTGATCCTTGCTAATTTCAGTATTTCTCCATCCAGAAGGCTAAATAAAAATTTATGTATGGAAATTCTGTAGATTTCTATGACATTCTGTGAAATGACAGTTTAAGAGAATGCAGGGTACTAAAGCTATTATTAGTATTGCAAACAATTTCTTTTTTTTATAATGTTTCCATCTGTCACATATATAACATGTGCTTCATTTGCAAACATAACTGGCCATGTTTTCTGTGGAGTGAGTAATTTTTTTCACAAGACACATATTGCTAGAAACTGAGCATTTAGACACTAAGGATCAGTTGGTTTTGAAGAAAGATGCCTAAACACACATGCCTTTTTGTATTTTGATTGAGCTCTTACACACGTCAAAAGGTTTTCTAGACACCAAATTCAAATTAAAGTCACAAAAAATTACTTCAACCATTTTGATTGTACAAAAATGTAGCAATATTAGTTGCTGCAAGTGGTTGTTGATATGATCTGCATATTCTTTTCTAGAAACTAGGTATGAAATCCGGCCCCATGTATTATCCTAATTAAGGCTGAGGTAGAGTTCATTTTCTTCCTAGCAGCTCATAGGGTGCTGTGTTTTGGGTTTATGGCTCAAACACTGCTGCTTGCACTGGCATGTTTTACCTGTTGCTGGACAGTGCTTACACAGCACTAAGGCCTTTTCTGTTTCTCACACCACCCCAACAGTGAATGGGCTGGGGGAGCACTGGGGACCCCAACTTACTGAAGGGACATCCCACAGCATATGATGTTGTACTCAGCAATAAAACATGGGGAAAAAAGGAGGGAAGGGAGGACGCTGAGAGTTTGTCTTCCCAGGTAATAGGTTGGACTCGATGATCTCAAAGGTCTTTTCCAACCTTGTTAATACTGTGACACTGTAATAGTTTCACAGGACCAAGCCCTGCTTTACTGGGAATGGCTAAACAAGGGAAGTAGGGAATGGATTCCTTATTTTTGCTTTACTTGTGCACACAGCTTTTGCTTTACCAACTAAGCTGTCTTTATCTCATTTTACTTTCCTGATTCTCTCCCCATTCCACTATGGGAGAGTGAGTGAGGTGCAGTGTGAAGCTTAGCTGCCTACCATCTGTAACACACTTCACCCTTTAAAAAGGGGGTTAAGCAATACATAGTCATCACAATCCAGTATTTTATTAATGTGGAGCAACTCCTGGAGAAGCCATTTGCTGTTTCCTCCTGTGACAAAGAGAGGACTTACTTAGATATAATTCAAAAGTGTTTTAACATCTTTAAATTTCACTTCTTAGAGTTTGGGTTACATTAATTCTTCTAATTTAAAATGTTCTCTAATATATTCACTTGGATGAAAATGATAAAAGCCCAACCCAATGAGTAAATAATTAAGTTTTCTAAAAAGATAACAGGTTGTAAAGCATGTGAAAGAAGAGCTGGAATAACTTTACAGTCTAACTTTCCCCTTTAGTCACCCAGATAACCTTCAAAGGAATCAAAAATAACTGAAAGAAGTTTCAAACATTAGTGCAGCTCTTACCAGCTGTCACTCCAAATGTAAGGAAGAGGTAGTGCACATTTGAGGCATAGGCACTCAGTATCCAACCCAGGGCATTCAGTATCCCTCCAATTATAGCTGTCATGCGGCACCCACACATGCTGATGAATAAACCGATAAAAGGACCTGTTAAAAAATGGGAAAAGAAGATACATTATATATTTAATTCCTTACGCTATAATAATTTTTCACATTAAGTTTCTTAATGTGAAAAAATAAAATGTAAAACATTGGGCAACTCACGCCATTCAGTTTATTTTCCATATTACTTCTTAAAATCATGAAAAGAAAAATATGACCTACTGATCAAATACTTAGCAAACACCTGCAAGACCTAAAATCAAAGTGCCCCATGAAGAACAGAGAGTTTAAACAGAGGAATAAGCTGAAACTGCTGTTCCCAATGCTGACACTGCCTTTTTCACAGGTAACTAGAAAGTAAACATTTTATTCTGTTTTCAGTGGAATATTTTACGCAGATCTAAACACAGATTTTGCAAGCTTCATTTAAGGAGTCATAGGTGTGTATTTACATACATACACAGTCATATCCTACAGACATTATTTTGGATTGATCCAACCACAACTTAAAAAATAAGTTTTAATTCAGCTGCCAAACTGAAATACAAACTGTCTGAATTGAACATTTTCTCCTCCTAGATAGAGTACAGGGAGGACCACAAGCTTCACAGATCATCTGTTTTCTTAATTCTAGTGAGCTTGAAGTCACAGGCTTCCCTTTCCTGCTCATGCTGTCTCCTGGACTATCTGTCTTCCCTGTCTTCCCCATTTTTCCCTTTCTCCATTTAAATTGTAAAATTTTTCCTAGTGACTATAAGAAGGCAACTCAGGACAACTTGGGCAGCTCTGGACAATAATAAAATGGGAAATTTTAAGAAAATGCTTTAGGGATGAATGGAAACATAGTCTAAAAAGCTGTGTAGTTTTGAAATAAATGACGAACATACCTACAATAAGTGTAATGCCCATGCTGAGGGAGCTGACCCACGCTGTTAAGCCACGACTTTGATTAAACTCTTCAAGCCATTCCATGTTGAGTATTCCAAGGGCCATTTGGGAACCCATGATAAGTATGTGCACAAGGAAAGAGGAAAATACAATCATCCAAGCCCATCCTCCGTCAATGTTTGGATTAGGCTTAATTGGCTTACTTCCAACTCTTGAGTCATCTCCAAAATCATATCCAATATCCTCTCGACTAGCATACATTTTTTCCACAGTATTCTGAAACAAGTGCAGTAAAGACCTACAAAATACACACAAGAAGATCAGATTATCTAGTTTGGTTATAGTGAATACCATAAATCACTATCATATTTCACCATTGTGATTTAGTGCAGTTGTAAAGTGAATATTGTGATTCCATTGTTCAAATGTAAAATGCTCAGAAAATTGTCCAATTAATTTATTTCTTTGTGTACTTTACTATCATGGCTGCCTATGCAGAAGTATTTACAGGCTGATAGTAGGCTACATTATTTCCATTACTATAGGTTCTACTTACTTTTAGGTGGCTGAGAGCACTCACTCTTCATGGGTTGACTGTGGTCACAAAAAAGACGGGTGTCCCTCTGTATATTTCTTCACTGTATCACCTTCTGCTGTCCCAGTAAGATTATGTGCCTTTATGTTCAATAGTTCATATGGTTCATGTTCATATAGTTTGGAATAAAGAAATGAAATCCTGAAGAGGCAGGTAGATGAAGTTACCCCATCTTTTCAGTGGAAACCAGTTTTCAGATGTATTTCTTCCTTAGCAGCAGAACAGAATGACGACAATAAAAGATAAAGAATTAAGGTTCCTGATTTTCAAAATGCTTTGTTTACATAAATCACAACAAGGGGATTGTTACTACCTCTCTGGCAAGCTTTTTATTAGAGTCAATGTGACAAACAGTTTGCTATTATGCTTTGAGTTTCCATAGTATTAATCCTTATAATCCTTCTAAAAACAAAGGGTTCTTCCAAATTAATGTCAATGCCTATCAGAATCAAACTGAGTGGCAGAGTTACGTGCATATGTGTACAAAGGATAAGGCCATAGCTTAACTTGATTACTTCAACTTATTCCATTGTTGCTCTAAAGAAGATTGCAACACTGTGAAAACAATTTCAAAACCATTTTTATTTGATTAACAGGCAAGGTGCAGAACCCAGTCTTCCCTCCATCTGATTTCTGCTGCAACAGATTGAAATATTACCCAACTGTGGAGCACCACATAGGTTTCCATGGAGACCAGAAATGTAATGATACAAATTACCAGAGATGGTAATTTTTTTGTCTTCTTTTCTTCTCCAGAGAAAAAAAAAAGAAACGTCAGCTTCACAACAGTAAAAAGAGAGAAGAAAGTTATCAAAAATCGTTTAAAAAAGCTTCTTATGTATTCAGTGAGCCCTCAGAAGGTGTGCCTTTGGGCCAGCTTCTCACTGCTGCAAATGGGCAGTGAATTGACCAGTTCAGATTCCGTACTGACTGAAACTTGTCTTCACATTTTGACTCTCAAATTACTACATTTCCAAGCTATTCTATTTTTTATTATTGTTAGATGAATATACAGAGACAGCCCTGACATATTGCACACTAACACATGGATGGAGTCAGAGATGGTTGGTCAGAGCTGCCATTTCTTTCACAGACACCAGTGAACACTGTTGGTTTGTACAACCTCTCCAGCCTGACTGCTGGGTAACCAAACCTTTGCAGTCAAGTGCCACTGAACCCTTCCTTGCATTACGGGCAATAATGTGTAACTAAGGGCAGTTTGAACATGTAGTTCCTCCAAGAGCACATTGATCTGCCTCAAACAGTGAGCTGGAGCTAAAACATATTGTACTCCTGGCATCAAATTTTTCCATAGATGGGTACTCTTTAGCAACTGAGTTCTCACTAGCCCTAACTTGGTCATGAAAGGTATTGGTGAAACAGTGAGGAAGAACAAGAACTGTGCATATTTGACACTTGGTGCACAGGCAGATAAGCTGGGATCAGTCGATGAGTTCACACCTGGTTGCCAGTAGAAACATATACTGAAATGCCTTACAGGCTTTTCCTTCCCAAACTGAGAAACAGAGAGAATGGGGATGGTGCTTAGAGGTCTTTTTGGAGGTTCTGCAGGGTGTCTGAGGCAGGAACAGTAGCAGGTGAACAAGTCAGAGCCATGTGGTGGTGCAGACTGGTTTTTTGACCACAAGAAGACAGCCTGAGATAGCCTTAGTTATAATTATACCTCACCCTTCCTCTACAAAGAGTAGGTCTTAAGGATGACATCTCAACTCTTTCCTAATAATGTACGTGGAGCCAGATCTCCTGTTGCTGCAGTTTATAGGGCTATTTGTGGAGTATTCAGCCCACTCACAAGAGAGAGAAAAGTCAGCTGCAGAAAGGTGATAAACACAGTGAATAATCATGCTAATGGGAAACAATGAGAAATACCAGAATGAAGGAAAATCACAAGCTGTTAAATATGCTCTGGATAAGATTAATGAAAATGTATGATGGATATTACAGTACTTCTTAGATAATGGAAGACAAAATTATGGAACTGAATATTCAGAGTCAGGATTAAATGTAAGGCCTCACCTTTCTCTTTTATGTTTTTGACTGGTTTTGTGTGCACCTGAATTCTGATACCGGATACAAAAATTGTCTTCTTTGGATAGGAAATAGACACATCTTTTACATATTTTAAATAATTTGAAGCAAAAATAACTGACATAGAGCTGCAAAGATATGACACTTATCTTTGCAGTCTTGCTGACAGAATGGGCTTAGATTGAATAGATGCAAGTTAATGTCATGCTTGCATCTACCTCCACAAATCTTTAGAAAATGCATATATTTTCCCTTTGAACTGAATTCTTGGTTTTTTTTCTTTCATACTAATAACTTTTTACTAACATCACAACCTCAGAGGAAACGCACTTAAAAGCAGGGGAGTCATCTTCAACAACTGCACAAACTCTCAGGCTCTGGATAAAGCATGGACTGGATGCCTGGATCCCCTTTCCACTACTGACTCCCCCATCGCCTTTTGGACCCAGGAGAAATGCACTTACCTGCCCTCAGCCTTCTTCCCACACCACAGCACTGCCAAGAACACAGTCTCACGAAAGGCAGAAGAGCCCAAGGGACTCTTTGCAATTAAGAAATCCTAAAGAGCCAGCCAGTTTCCCCAACAAGCAAGGCAGTGAAGACCCACTTACAGTAACAGTGTTTGAATACAGCCTCTCACAGAGATTGCATTTAAAGGCAGGAGAATCTTGATTCCTGTTGGGTCAGCTGGAGAAAAACTAGACTTTTGAGCGTGTTTTTTTTTCTCAGAAAAGCTTTTTAGATTGTATGCATATAAAGTATGCAGAGCTCTTTAAAAAATGGCCCAAACGTTAGTGCCTGTAAAGATGCTGAGCTATTTTGAAAATCTGACTTGTGAGCTATTTTAGGGACAAATGCAGGTGCTGTAATAAGGTGAAAGCAGCAAAACACAAAATTTCCCTGTACTATCAGTGGAGGTATGGATCTCTAGCTTGTAGTTGGACTAGATCACTGAAAAACATCTTATCTTGATATAAAAAGTCCATATCATGAATAATTGACATATACCTGGGCAACCTCTTCCAGCACTTCACCACCTCAGTGTTAAAAATTACAGGATAAAATCATACTTTAAAGGCACTTCCAATGGATAACCTATAAATGCTTTATAAACAGCAATGAGTTTCGCTTTGCAGTATTCCCAATAGACATGCCACACATCATTATTTGTCTGCTGAAGGCATACAGGAAAAAACACTGTTAAAAACATTGTTTATTTTGGTTATTGTGTTTTGGCAGTCTGGTTTCACCTTGCCAACATGCCGAGCACGTCAGCTGTCAACGGCTTCACTGGAGATGTAGACACTGGCCACCTCTGCCAGTCAGCGCCACGGTGATAACAGTGCGTGTCCAGCAAAGAACACAGAATCAGGGAAATTAAATGCTTAAAAGGCAAAGCTAATTGCCAGGTCACAAGTTTGCATAAAGTCAGCGGCAGTTCCACTTCCAGACTAGGGATACTGCCCTGATGCCGCTCCCTAAGAGATGTTTCCCAAGCCCTGCTCAGACCTCCTCGGGCGACCCCTCGGCGCTGTTCTGCCTCAGCGCTACCCACGCGTGCTGCCACGTTCCCGGGGACTGCGGGAATTGGCTTTGATAATAAAACATTTTTCTCCCCTTGGTGCCAGTGGAATGGGCATCTTTCATCAGGCGTGCACCTCTATTTTGTACAGCGTTACAGGAACAGCCCGAAGGCAGGGGATGTACTTTTCCCCCAAGATAAGAGAATTGGGAGCTCCATAAACTACGCCTTCCCCAGCACTCCCGTAGATTCCTCTATGGGAAAAAACTGCCGGGGAGGGCACGGCCACCACCGCCGGAGCCAGGGCTACCCCGGGGGCAGCGCGTCAGCGGCTGCCGCGGCGCAGGGCGGGGGCCCGGGCNCCGGTGCCGGTGCCGGTGCCGTGCGGAGGCTCCCAGCTCCTGCCGAGGTACTCACCGCGCTGGGCTCCGCCAGCGCCGCCGTCCCTGCCCGCCGCGGCACCGAGCGGCCGCTGTCAGCCCAGCCCGCGCCGCTGCTCCGCGCCCCGAGACCCCGAGAGCTGCTGCGGGCTCCGATGTCCACCTGCGCTCGGCTCTGCTCAGCCGCCCGCCCCAGCTCAGCCTCGCCCCTGCTCGCCGCCCTGGGGCTTATTTTCCATTGGAGTGCGGTACCGGTCTGGGGCCCCCGGCCCCGCAGGCAGCTCGCCTTCTGCACCGCCTTGTCTCCATTCCCTGCAATTTCAAATCTCCACGCTCTTTCATTCCTGCGATACCGGCTAATTCTGGTTTGGCAGAGCAGATTTGCAATCCTCTCACATGCACACTCTTGTGGCCGAATGAAGTTTATTGCTGCACAGGTTATCGCCGGAAATTTACATCCAATAAAAGCAGCCAGTATCAGGATTTTAACGGCCATTGAATTATGTTTCATTCTTGGTTGAACTTACATAGACAAACCACCCTAAGAATGAAGCTTGAAAGTTCATTGTATGGTACCGTATTTGTGCAATAAGTAAATTTAAAAAATACTCCTCCCTTAGAAGAGCTGCAGAAATACATTACTTTTTCAGACCGGTATCCACACCTTGTATTTTTCTGAATAATCTGACTAATGCGGTATAATGCAATTCATTGCTCTATTTGCAGTGAACATACCCCGGCTAAAACAATTGTATGCCACCACACAAAACTTTCATCATCAGAAAATCTTGATGGCCTAGCAGTGCCCTGAATAGTACAAATGAAGGCTGTTCAAGAATATATAAGAAGTATTTTGAGAGAAAACAAAACTAGGAGAGACCAACAGGAATGTTTTAATGATGTTATTAATGCTGTCTGTGTGAAAGACATGGTGGTACAGAATTTGTTAGACTTGGTTTTAGGAGGGTTAAAAATATATGTTTGGGGCTTTTTAGTTAGGTATACTCTACCTTTTTATTTGACTCTTAGGTCTATCTGCTGTTTCCACATAAAAATCTCATCTCTTTTTTCATTTAAAAACGTGCTGTTCCATTAGCTATTTAGTCTATCAAATATATCAGTATAAAGCACTTCTATCTGGGTTAGGATCAAGTGTATGGCAGACTACGGGCTGTTGCTATGGTTTCAGTCTCTACATAAAACTTACACTACTTTGCATTGTAGTCTTCAAAAAATAATCATTTTCCAGAAAAAAACAACTAGATTAGCATCAGAGACTTGTGATTTGGTTATTTAATTCTTCCTCATAAACAAAACTAGATTTCCTATTTTAAAAGACTATGATACTGTACTGCAAATGTGTGTCATTCTGAATTGTATGTGTTCCCTGGTTACTTTGTGTTTTACAGTGATATCTTGCCCAACAGTGCATGGGCATTCATATCCCAGAATTTAACTTTGGCATTAGATTTTAGGCTAGAGTCTTTTCTTAAAAGGTATAACGCTAGGCACTTGACACTTGAAATTTGCTGTCTTTTGAGTAGTATAATTACTCTAATTTGAGACACATTTGGATTTATGAATCATCTAACATGCTAATGTCCTTTATTAATCTGGCACAGAAACAGATGTGATTGGCTGTTAACCCATGTTGCCTCCAGTACTTGAGTTGCCGCCTGGGTGCCTAAATCCTTGTGCCAACAGAGATTTGATCTGGTGGAGGATTCACTTAGCTGTGTCATACTGCTTCAGCAGTTCTGGTTCATATGTCATTGTGGTTCTGGGCTATAAGCTTGGATTTATGTTGTCTCTTGGGAAGATGAGTATGTAAGGATCTACTTGAATTTTAACCATTAAATTGTGCAGGTCTAGCAGCAAGGGTAAAAATCACGTTCAGTAAGGAAAAAAGTTCATTTTGTAAGAATGGGAAGGACAATTCTATGGTATCAGAAAAAGCCTGCAGTTTTTAGCAAAGATGAATAAGGTGTCTGATCCAGTAAAATAAGATGTAAACAAAGTCTGACAGAATCTTGTGCCTTAGAAATCATAACTGTATAAAATGCTTGGGTGGCAAGCAGAGTAACCCCAACTGAAAAGGAAGGATATTTTACTAGTCCCTGAAATATAATGGTAATTAGATGGATGTCATAATATAACTTAAAGGGAGAGAGCAATGAAAGGAGAGAGGGAAGAAGGCAGCAGTAGGAGGAATTGATACTTCAATTTTGTTTACCATCTGGGGGTCACTGTGGTGGCATAGTCATAGAAGTGGTGGTTAGAAGGGATCTCTGGGGTCCACCCTGTCCAGCCTTCCACTGGAAGCAGGACTATGACCTGTGGTATTTCAGGTCAGCCATAGGTGTGCCTAACCTGGCCTTGAAAGCCTCCAAGGATACAGACTATACAGCCTTTCTGGGCAGGATGTTCCTATGTAGCACCACCCATGCACAATCACACCCATCCAATCACAATTCTAGGGACTCAGCTTGTAACCTTTGTTCCTTGTTTTGCCATTCACTAATAATGAGAAGAGTCCAGCTCAATGATCTCTGCCACTCCCCTTCAGGTGGTTTTAGATTGTTATCAGATCTGCCTTTATTGTCTTCTTTGCCAGGCAAACCAAGCCCAACTTCTCCTACACCTCTTCACAATTCATGTGCTGTAGGCCATTTACCATCTCATCAGCCCTCTTCATGCCCCTCTCTTTTTTCTTGACATCCTTCTTGAATTGGGGAACCCGGAACAGAACACATTATCCCTGTGGACTCACTAGCAATAAATAAAGAGGAATAATAATTTCTATTCATCTTTTGTCCATGCTCCCTTCCTAACGTAGCTTAGTCTATGGTTCACTTTACTCACACTGAACACACCCTTTTGGCTCATGTTCAGCTTCATGTCCACTGTGACAGCCACATGCTTCTCAGCTGCTGCTGCACTGCCTGCACTGGTGCCTGGCACTATCCAACCCCATGCGTACACTCTGCACTCCCCATTAAGCTTCGTAAGGTTTCTGTGGACTCCGTTTTTAAGTTGGTCAAAGGCCTCTCAACCAAATCTCTATGGGTTTGAAAAGCACCCTTTCTAAGTTAGTATGTCTGAAAATCTGCTGCAAGTGCATCCCACATCATTATCCAAGTTACAATGGAGATAATGAACAATATTGGCACCCGTATTGACCTGAGTTCCGCTTGTACTGACCACCAACTAAACATCAACCCATTGATTCCTACTCTTCAAGCCAGTAATCCATCCAGTTTTAACCCATCTTGCAGTTCATTCATCCAGACCATACTTTTCAGCCTTTTCCTCACCTTGGGCTTTAAGCACTTGCTTAATCTCCATTGTTCAAAAAGGTAGCTGTGCTGGAGAACAGACCATTCAGCCCTCTGAAAATGTGTATTGATGAAAACATAAAGTGCTATTTAGCTTCCCAGCACTTTTCCTCTACTTCTGCTGCAGTGCTGATTACTCTCCTCCCTAAAGCTCTCATTAAATCGCCACCCTGCTTCCCATGAAATGGTAGTGCTGCAGTGATTGATGAGGAAGTACAGGTTTGAAATAGCAGCTTGGTTGCTGCAGCATCAAGATACAGAACAGAAAAAATCCTCCTCCCAGTTTTGTTCAAGTGCTGAACTTTTAAGCAATGCAAAATATCACCAAGTAACTTGGTCGATTCTTTGTTACACAGTTATTGTTAAAAGGAAAGATAATTTGTGGTATTTCTAGATTTTACCTCCTCTTTCTTCCAGTAGCCTCTTCGGGTTACTGAAGAATTCTGTGTATCTGCAAGGGCATGTTACACTGGTCCTGGGGTAAAAAAGGCAAAAAGGAAAACAAGTCAATCTTAATATTGTAATTTGCCATCAAGACCACACAGCAGTACACCTTTCTTATGACACCTTAAAACCCTGTGTGCTCTTTTAGTTTTTGTAACTCCAGACTGCCAAAGAGAAGTAATTAGTCCTTTTTTCTTTTTTCCAATTTCTGTCTGGGGAAAATCCTTGGTATCTTTGGAGGATTCACCACAAACAACATTCAAACAATACTCCAAGCAAGTATGAACATTTTCAGCAATTCCCCCCCCTACTCCCATGATAGCTGCAGAGTCTTACTCAAATGGGAAAGAATGAACTAATTTGCTATCTTCAAGTTCACCCAAGACTGAGGATACACCATGGGAATGGAATTCAAAAATAGAAGAAAAAGCAACATTTTTATCATTGCTGGCATGGAGAATTGCACTTGGAGAATGATTACTTGTCTTTTCTCTTTCTTTTCTCTCCAAGAGCTGATGCATTATAGCAGTCACAGATATGAAAAGGACCGGGAGGTCCTGTCCAGTTTTCTTAGATCCTTCAGGGTGACAATGCAGAATCATAAAACGGTTTGTGTTGTAAAGCACCTTAAAGATCCTGTAGTTTCAAATCTGCCATGGTTAGAAAGACCTTCTACTAAAGCAGAATGCTCAAAGCCCCATCCAGCCTGGTCTTGAACACTTCCAAAAATGAGGCAGCCATAGCTTCTCTGGGCAACCTGTGCCAGTATGTTACCACCCTCACAGTGAAAAATTTCTTCTTAATATTTAATCTAAAGCTACCCTCTTTCAGTTTAAAATCATTAAACTGTGGAAAAAATCCTCTGTGTATCCTGTGAGAGATGTGAACATTTCCTGGAGTGTATTGAAAAGACAAAAAGATTCAGCAGATGAGGATAATGCAGAGGTTAAGAGTACTCAGTGCCTCAGAGTGGAGGGGCTATTTCATCAGTATCTCGTCAAGATTCACATTAGAGGTTCCACCAGCAAAATTGAGTATTGTCTCGCATGAAAGGTTGGGGCCAGATTCTTCCTGACCAAGAAGTGCAGCAAGAATGAAGTGAGTGGGAACAGGACAGTGAGCTGGAGAGGAAGCCTAGAGGGTGGGGAGGGTACATTTATTAGGTAGAATTACATACAGTGACTTCTGTCTCTGAACTGAACTGCTGCCACTCACATACTTGTAAAGTCTTCAGTGGCAGTGGCTGCAGCAGCAAACCTGGGTTTCCATGTTGTAAATGAAGACATCCATAGGAAAATGTATATTCTACAACTCCTTATAGTTATTTCCCTGATTTAGAAAGTCACAGCACAGGAGGAATGATACTTGCTCACAAAACAAAGGAAGAGGTGATAAAACAGTCCCTTTGTGCAGCATTACTTAATTTCAGCTTTGTACATTAGCAATCCAAGTGGCATAATGAGAAGGTAAAATAAACTTGTTATAAACTTGTTTATAACATTTTGTTATAAAATATTATAACAAAAAATTCTTTTAGTCCTAAGTACTGTTGTAACACTAACATGTTTTGCACATGGTGATATCTTGCTTTTCTGGTTTAAAACGTGTGAGCATAAGGGTGTGGCTGCAGTTGGCTGAACATCTGAAGTACCATGCGAGGAGAGAGAACTGGGGGCCTCTGATATGACTCACAGTCGCACTGCAGTCACTTCCTCCAGGTCAAACTTGTGCATGTGAGGGATCTCAGAGCATTCAGTGAGAACTCCTTGACTTGGTCGTGGGTTGCAAATGTACCAAATTAACCGCAAATTCCAGCAAGGTCAAATTAGCACTGAACTAATTAATATAAATTAAAGTATTTATTTCAGTGGTACTAGCACTTAGTCTGGCACTCTGTGGCATTCAAATCACAGTATTGGTCTGTGTGCAGTAGCTTTCTAAATTTCCACTCTTGAAATATTTTACTTCAGTGAGTCCAAAGTAAATGTTTTGCATATGTCTTGTCCAAATGAATAAATTTGGTTCTACCGCAATTAAGCGTAAAGCTTTAAATATATTCCTAGCTTTGTTCTGTAGTTTATTCATGTTTATCTTGACAGGCATTTAGGTCAAAAGAATCTCCTGATTTCTAAACATTTTGAAAATATGATCTAAAACAGTGTTTGAGCTTGTAAACTTTTAGTTTACAAAATTTATTTGAATGGTGTAATTTTCCTTTCTGTTTACCTTTTTATTCTCTGTAGCACCACTGCCAAAGTATTGTATTCTTTATAACCAGTTTATGAAATATCAATACTTTTGTGAAATCGTAACATCAACATTTTAATAACCTGATTTGTATAAAATCCCCAAACAATATATTTTCAGAAAAGATTTTTTTAAACACCAGAACTGCAATGATGTTGTGATTCATGAGAAGAGAGCAAGTAAACAATGGTAAGAGACAGGAGAAAACACATACACTGTCCTCCACTGGATCAAGAGCTGTAAATATTTCAGCCAGGTTAGAGCAGGTAACTTCCTCAGTTCACAGCTAAACTGCATTGTAGTGGTTCAAATCCCATAAGGTACTTATGCATCAGTACCTGAACCAGGTATTTTCAGGTTGTGTGAAGCTGCCAGGGTGTTCTCAGTGTTCTCCTGCTGTTGCACTCCCCAAAGCTGCATGGGCTGTTTTGGAGGGCTGGAGTGTGACTGATCTGCATTAGGCCAACAAAATCCAGAGATTCTGCAACAGAGATCCCTGTGAGAGCTCAGCCAGAACTATTTGTACAAAAGCTGCCATTATGTGTCCAAGACAGAGTCATTCCTTCCTCCTCAGTAACTGTTCCGATGTCAGTTGCTTGTTTTGATGTGGGTTTTTTTTTCAATTCTGTCTACATAGCACTCATATTGTCAATAGCTACAGTTTTCCCTAAACAGAGATATGGAAAAGGAATGTATTATTAAATTGCCTCAAGTTTCTTATAAAATTTTGATAAATATAAACAGGAGTGCAAAACAGAAATTTATTTTATGGGCGTTTTTTATTTGTGAGCATTTTGTATACTTCAAAATTAAATTCAAACATTCCATTAAGGCCTATTAAGTGTCCCTATTAAGATTTTGTTCTTGAGCTGTAAACAGAGGGCTTCCTTTGAAATCTATTAGAGCACAATCGAAGTAGTTGTTGCCTTATGCAGAGTTTTTCCATATTTAAGTATATAAAGAAATACTTGCAACTTTTCAAGGTCAATTAAAATTTCAGTGATAGATTATTGCTACGCCAATCTACACATAAATCTGTTCCAGCACTTCTTCTCACCCTTTCTGCAGTGAGTTCTAAGTGAAAGTAACATTTCAGGCTGTGATTATGTGCTGTTCATTGTTGTCCTACAGGTACTGGGCACTTTGTGCCTACTTTCCAAAGGAGATGACATGCATCAGAAACTTGGTCCTGTTCAGTACTCTGAAGTTGGACCAAATACCCCATGTTTTTGTGAGCTGCATCAGTTCCCACACATTCTGTGAGGTACACAGACCACCAGAGCTTCTTTTTTTACCATATAACAAACTGCAAACCAACAGGATCACCAGCCACAGGATTAAAGGTGTCAGATCATTTGTGTGCATCTCATGAACTGCACCATCAGGGTATTTAGGTGAAATGGAAACATCAACACATTCTGAACAGCTATTGTCAAACTGTCCTCTCTGAGTGCCTGAGATAAAGGGTGACCTGTTGGGTATGAGAAATCATGCTCTGATTTCTAAGGAAGCAGTGAAACAAATGCAGTACCTATAGGAATGTTTCACATTCAATACAGAATGGAAAGTACAATATAGATCATCTTGTTTCATTATCAAATTAGTAGCTTTTTCATATTACAGTTTCTGTTACTTTTGCTATTTATTTTAGATTTTTTTAATAAATATGTTAACATCCACATCTAGAGAAATCACCATGGTGTAATAATAATTGTAGAAAGTAACCTATCAGCAATTAAATTTTAGATTTCAGGGATTTAATACTTTAGAAATTACTTCATATTTTGTAATATAATGGACTAAATTGCTTGTTTGGTTTTTTTTCCCCCAAAATTTGACATCATTGCTTTAAGTGGTGCAGAATGAAATTGTTTTCAGAATCTGCCTAGCAACAAGAGCTGCTCTCTCTCCCTCTAGTGGAGAATAATAAAATAGTTTTCTTTCCGTTTTTTCATATGTAAACCATCAAATAATACTATTAGAGGTTGAAAACTTTTCTGAACAAGAATATATCATAATTTCTGTTCAATGTATAACATATACGTTATATAATTAGCATTGTAATATATGTTTGCATATTAATATTTTTTTCTAAGTGCACTATCTTTAAAGTGATTCTATGGATTATAAAATATTTATGTGTGTAAATATTTACAGATACATAGGCACTTTCTAAAATAAATATAAAGGCCCAGAAGTTATGATTAAAAAGTAATTCCTAATCTCAAAAGTAAAATACAACATGCTTAATGTTGAACACAGCAGCAGCTCACTTGATATCTGACAGGTTGATCCTCAGTTTAAAAAGCAAGTACCTAAATTATAAACTCTTTAACCCAAATGCTTTCAGTATTTGTGGTGTTCACCTTAAAAGGAGAGCGTCACAATACTTGGATGCAATGTGTATCCTTTTTATAATTAGATGCTACAATCTACTGCTTTGTTTCAGTCTCCTAATAAAGTTTTAAAGAGCAGCATAAATATCTTCCAAGTATTTAGTATTCATTGTAAATACAAACTGCTTGTATAAGTAAAGATTTACAGGACTAAGTCCATAATTAGGGTAGTAGAAAATACTTCTTATGTACTACTGATTAAACAAGATCTGCCTGTAATTACTTCACTTCTAGTTTCCAAAATATACAAAGACCATTGTTTCTTGGCTAGATTCCTGTTGCTGTTTTCATGGGAAAGTTTGATTTCTAATTCTGCTGCTGAGCTTCTTTTTAGCATATTTTTCTATTCTGTGTTTTGTTAATCTTACTTTCTCTATTAGTGCTGTCCTTTCCTTGTTTCCATAAAAAACTTCACACAGGTAGGTGGGGAAGCTCTCAGTCCAGATATCTGAAAGATGATGCACATGTACGTAACTACAGAGTATTCATTTTTTAGGGAGAGACTCCCACCTGCAAGTCACTGCCTTGCACTGAGTGTGTCACTGTGAACATTTCAGTTCGATTTCACCTGAGTTTGTGTATTTGTTGTTCTTACCAAGTCACTAAAGGATAACAAAGCTACTTGACAAGAAATGCTGGGCAGCAGTTCTGGGTTACCAGTGTCTCACTCCAGTACCAGCAGAAAGTGGATTTCTTAGCAAGGAGGGAGAGCTTTTATTTTCTTGCGCGGGGGAGTCACTCCAAGGACGTGGTGCAATGAGTCAGTGGAGTTGTAATTGCTTTTAGTAGCACAGAAACTTAGGGAAGAGGGTGAAACAGTGCGCTGAGAGATGGGGGAAATGCCAGTATGGCCTCCTATCCGCACTGAAAATTCTCCTCCAGCATGAAAAAGAGAGGTAATGGAGGGACAGAAAGAAGGACCAGGCAGTGCTTTCGTTCCTGCTGCAGCAGCTCTGCACTTCCGTCCCGACAGAGATAGGATGGTGTAAATGCACCCCGGGCTCTGGAATCTGACAAACTATTTACAGCTCGGTTAGTTTGTGTCGGTTAAGGGAGGGTGACAGGCAACAAAAAGCAGAGGAGCAAAGTGTGAAAGGGACGTTTGTCCACTCACTGTATTATCAAATGGGGAGAGAGAAGTTATAGATTGCTGGAGAGGATAACGTCGTAATGTCATCCCACACACCAGCCTGTAGTTGTGGGTTATGTCTTCCCAAATGCTTATTCCTTTCCTTTCAGTGTAATAAGAATGTAATAGACATTGTTATTTGAGGGAGAACAAGGGCGTGGGTCTCCAGGGCGTTCATCATTCGAGCCAGCTCTTAACTTCGCCCTGGTTCCAAAATGGACCCCGGAGCTCCGGTGCTGCTGGAGGCCCTGGCAGATGTTGGAAGTGCCAGTGCTGCTGCTGCTGTGGCATTCCACGGAATGGAAAAGACTAGTAAATGTTCTCTAATTTAAATCAGTTGTGGAGTTGCATAAATAGAGAACGAAAATATGTTTTTAATACAACTCATTATGTGTTAAGGAAATTATTGCTAACCTTTATAAGCATCCTTTTGGAAGCACTTTTTGTTCATGATCTGAAATGCGTTTCCACCCAATTAAGGCGCTCTCGACACTGACATGATTATTTCAGCCTCAGGGGATTTCCAGGTGCACTGTCTCTAAGGTTAAGCATTGCAGACCCACTTCTCGAGATTTTCTTCAAAAAGGCACGTGCTCCATTCAGCTCATTTCATTACCGACCTGACAGCTCTGCCAGTTTTTATCTTTTAATGCATTTCTTAACAGAAATGTAATGCGACTATAATGAGGAGCTGTAATTAGCAAGTAATGAGGCTTCCTGGAAGGAGCAGTCAACGCAACATTTTACCATCCCTAAAAATAATAATGTTCCAGCGCCTCCGGCGACCCCCGATCCCGGAGCGGCGACTGTGCTCCCCCCGATCCCGGCGCGGGGACGGGGCTCCCCCCGATCCCGGAGCAAGGACGGGGCTCTCATCGATCCCATTGTGCTCCCCCCGATCCCGGCGAGGGGACGGGGCTCTCCCCCCGCTCCCACTGTGCTCCCCCCGCTCCCGGCCCCCTCAGGGCTCGGAGCCAGCGGGGACTCCATGGCAGCCCGCCCGCCACGCCAGGGGGCGCTGTGGCGCAGCGCCTCAGGGGCTGCCGCGGGCGGTATCGCGTCCCGGCTCTTCCCGGGGCCGACCCGGGAGCTCCGCCAGCCTCGCTCCGTGCCAGACACGGGCAGCAGCTCCGCCAGCCTCGCTCCGTGCCAGACACGGGCAGCGGCTCCGCAGGGCACGCTCGGTGCTGATGTGACACGACACACCGGCCCCGGGCGGTGCGCGGCGCGACTGATGCCCGTGGCAGCGGCGCGGTGACTGCGGGTCACGCTGGGGTCAGACACCTCGCGAGTCCTGAAAACGGGGAATTATTTGTCAAGGGTACATTGGCTTTTTTTATTTTAATCAAAATCCATCTGAAAATGTTGCTACTTCAGATATAGCAAATTAGATCAAAAATATATTTTAACTACTACTTTAATTTCTTCTGTGGTGTTGCCAGTTTACTGGAGTTTCAATGGGCGATTTAAATAAGGCCACTATAGAAAACGGGGGTTATTGCTAAACACATAATTAGCCTGTATCCTTGGAATTCTATAAAACTTTGCTGCACTAAATAGCAGCTGTTAATGCTTGTGGAGTATCTTTAGTATGCACTATTCATAGTGCCTTGCAAATCATTAAAACATTACATTGTTTCTCGAACAATGCCATGTACGTCACCGAGGAGCCCAGAAACACACTGGGAGCAGACTGCTGAGGAGATGGGAAATAAGGAGTTCAGCCTCTGACCCCATTTTGATGACTCTTCGACCCAAAAAGCAGGTAGTGCTTGATAGGCAGGTAGGGCTGATAATCGGGGCCTCTAAGGAGGTTACAAATCGCCCGCAGGAGACCTTGGAATCTCTGGTGCTCACACCAGGCTCAGATAACTATTCATTGTTTCCATATTTATTGAAATACACCTGACATCTGTTAGAAAGGAGGGATCCTTGTCAGCTGCACTATTCTGAGTGCAGAATCCAGCACAGCAATTATACACAGTCTGACCTTTGTGTCAAAGTTAAATTACCCTGGTCTTTCTCCCTGCAGTTCTTCCACAGAGGTGCCGAAGCTTCTGGGTTTCACCACTGACCTTATCCTCACCTTCTGAGAAAAAACGTTCTGGACTAAGCAGGAAGATTACTAAATGATGAGGTCTTCATTTTCTGTAGTTACAGCAGCTTTACAGAACCAAATCTAATCTTACTCTGCCAATAGCCATCTGCAAACCCTTGTTACCTTTTGCAGGGTTGGCATCAAAGCCCTTGGCCTGATTCTGCCAGAGAGCTCCAGGCAGTTTTAGATAACTGTTCTCACAATATCATTTGTCAGACCAAGGTTTTGGTTTACACAAGATCAGAAGGAAGAACAGTTATCAAACCACTGCCAAGTCATCATTTCAGTGGGAGAGCAGAGGGAAAGAGATCTGTTACTACATCTTTCAAATGTTACAGTATTTTAACTAATTTCACACTCAGTGTTACTCACCATTTATTAAAGTTCATTTACAAACAAGGAAATAATGATAAATAATGTTTTTTTAAATACTTTAGTTATAGTAAATAATTAAATAAATTGGAAAGGAGCCTGGGCTATGTAAATGTATACACTGACTATGAAAATTACCAGTATTATATAGAGAGTCTCATGAAAGACACAAGTTTCATTCTTGCCCGTTTCCCAGGACCAAGTCCATACCAAGTGAACACATATGACACTGACCCTGCAGTTGCGCATCTGGGGCCAAAACCCTACAGAACATTTTTATGTTTGTTTTTTTTTTTCCTTATGTTTAGAGAGCTGGATTAAAGTTACTGCCTATTTTAAGTCTCTTATTTTGGGAGGTGTGGTGACTTACTAATTTTGTAACATTTTAGAAGTCTTACGTCCATCTGTTTTGTTCCTTTTGAACTTCTGGCCTCTTTAAAATGCTTCAAATTTGTTTCCTAAAAACTGAGACGCTTATGA
This sequence comes from Neodrepanis coruscans, assembly GCA_013400695.1. Lineage (NCBI taxonomy): Eukaryota > Metazoa > Chordata > Aves > Passeriformes > Philepittidae > Neodrepanis > Neodrepanis coruscans. The sequence goes on along the minus strand of VYZS01043704.1, from coordinate 15,694 downwards.
CTTCTGATGCTTTGATAGCAGTGCAGTGTCTTGTCTTGTTAAATGTATCTTGATTTAAGTGTTTCTCAGTGCAGTTAACAACCTTGCTTACAGTTAGCTGGAGTGGCCTGCAGCTGCTCCTCTGAAATCTGTGGGAGTCTTTCGGCTTTGACGCCAGTGTGAGCTGGGCTGTGCTCTGACTTAGAGACCATGCAGCTGGCTTTTACCACACTTAGCTGGGCACAAAATCATTTTATTAGTCAGAACAATGAGGAGGCAGAAGCAAAGCTAAAATTGAGGCTTTAAGGATCTGAGTCATTCAGTTTCTGGCACAAGGAGGTGCAAATTGCACTTCCTGATTTTGCTGCGCACCTACCAAACCCCAATTACAGCACACCCTAAATGTGCTGTGCTATGAAAAGACCTGCTCACTGCCTCAGCTCATACCCATCTAACTTGCATCTTGTTGCTCTCACTGCCAGTTTACCATTTGGAAGCAGATCTTTGTAGGATATCAGCTGAAAGATGACTGTGTTGTTGCAAGGCTCCTTACCAATTTTGCAGTCTTTGCTCACTGTCACCCAGAGAGCCCAGCTTGTAGTCCTGGTACCCTGAGAATCGTCAGCTGGACGGACACAGGGCCCCCATCCTCTCTGCTGGCAAAAGCAGCATATTGCCTAGTGGGGGTTTTTTTTCAGAAACAGCAATAATATAGCTTCCCTGCTCCATCAACCAGAATAATTTTATTACCCCCATTCCATACAATTATGCATATGTATATATATATATATTTTAATAAAAACCAACCCAAAGCTGGAAAATTCACTGTTGTCTTGCTGAAAGCATGTTGCAGCCCCTTTCAAGTCACAAGCTGTGTCTGAGAAGTATCAACAAAATGCAGTGGGTTTTAGTCACATAAGTCAGATACAGCACATACTGTGCATGGAGGCAGCCCCCAGGTATGCTCAGCATGAAGAACCAGCCAAAGGAAATTCTTCCTGCAGAGCTGTGGTGGTTAGAGCACAGGAGGAGCTTTTCAGGGCAAGCCAGAGAAGATGGTAGACACTTTTTAGCCAATGCCCTTGTCATCACACAAAATGTACTGGTGCAGACACCCCTGCTTGCTGCTGTTTTCTACCCACAATACCAGCCTGCAGCTGGCAGTGAACCTGAACACAGCAAGTCATGCTGCAGCTAATTATTTTGGACTTTGATAGACATCTACTTTGAAAGAAAGGCTGATGTCATTCTAAGGCTTGGGACCAAAACTTATGGAGGTTTTGTGATTGTTTCACCCACATTTTCCAAGAGTCTTTTGTTTTAATTCCACAGTTAACATTCACTATGTACATTTGAGATTCTCAAAAGTGATGAAAAGAGTTCCAGGAAGGATTTTGCATTAAAGGTGAGTTAGTTTTTCAGTTACATTGTTATTTATATATGTTTATTTCTGCAGCACTTAGGAGATGCTCTCTTGAACTTTCCTGGACAAATGGAATGCCATGGGATTCCACAAGAACAGCAGTGACTCAGTCTCAGATGCAGAACTGAGTAATGGGCAGTGAGAATGGGTAGTGGTGATGTAGAGCTCAACCACACCTTTCATCTTGCTTATCTGTGCTCACCTTACTGAGCACAACCTTGTAAGAATTAGTCAATCTATTTCTCATAGACTATTCTATTCCCAATTCATTTTCATATTACTTTTAATATTCCATTATTAAAGAGGATTTATTTTTAAAATATTTTTAGACATTCCTTAGAAAATGTTGAAACAGCTTTGAAGTCTTGTCTTTGAGCTGTTTAAATTGGCTGAAGGGCAGGTGAGGTGAACTACATGCAATTAAATAGTTTCTATAATTCATGCCATAAGAAAAAAATATGAAAAGCACATTTTTTTTCTATTCTACCTGGGTGGAAGAAGGATTTTTATAAGGTTTTCAGAGAGGAATGCTAGAAAACATATTGGGAACTCAAAGAATATTGGCAGAGTGATAGAATGTCTTCCCCAAATAACAAAAAAAGAAAAAAAAAGACAATTACTGTGTATGTTCCCTTCTCTGTGAATCAAAGCAGCTAAATTGTGTACAGTGTCTTAGGCTATTAACAGGTATTCTCCTTAACACAACCAATTAATTAGTGCAAGTAAGAGAATCTGAGTTTTGTTACTTTTTCTGTTTCCCTAAAATTTTAGGCTGTGCTAAATTCATGATAACTGTGAGGTTACAATATTGTTACAATATTTGTATCTCTTGGTATTACTGTTTTGAGTCTGTGGTGGCATAAAAAAAATTGTAAATACCTCTAGAAGGACTCACATTCTAAATATATAATGACATTATAGACATTTTGATTTTAAAGTAACTTCTCTATTTCAGCTTCTCTTTAATTTCTCTTTAATTTCTCTTGCTTCTTCTTTTACAATGAGCATAATTTTAACCACACAGAGAAGGAAACAGATGCATGAACTACTCCATTTTCAACAGAGACAAAATACAAGGTAGGTTAACTTTTTTTGAATATATATTGCATCACATTCCTTTAATTATCAGGTGTTGGTAGGGATGAGTGTACTGTTGAAATAGATATTATATATTTTTGTAGGTTTCATGTTTTCCAGATAGAAGCCCAGATATTCCCTACATGAAACTCTTATTAATAAAGGGACAAATTTAAGATTACAGTTTATGTTGCACTCAAAGAATTAATCTATACCCAGTAGCCTAACCTCAAAAGAACAGGAACCAGATTATTCTTCTCAGTAGTAAGAAATACTATTTATGGAAAATATACTTTTATATTTAAACTCTGCAAGATATATTTGAAAATTACTCTTCATATTCTTCAGTGAGTCTGCTCCCTAAGATCTGAGTCATAGATATCTTTAACTATTGCCTCAGGAGGCTCAAACTAATAAAATTTGCCTACTTCTGAATGATTTTTCTTTATCATTCCCATAATTTAAGTTCCCCTTGTTCCTATACTCCATTTATATTGTGAAACTACTCCAAATGATATTTCTTAAATTTGGGAATAGATTATTGGTACAAAACCAAAATACTTTTGAATATGTCCTGTCTTCTAAAAATTTTAGCTAACAATACTCTTTCTCTTGAATCTGAATGAAACTGCAACACAAACTAGAAAGCATTCAGCATCAATTCCCACACTTCCATCTCAATCCAGTCCTGTCCAATTGAAACCAGCAGAAAGTACCCTTTGGCTTCAGTGGAAGAGAGTCCATTATTTTAGCTAGAATTATACGTAATTTTCTGGCATCATGTACTTTGGTCTCTGGTAGTTTTTTACATCTAAGCACAGTAGAGAAATCAGAAAGTCTTTTTCTAGGCATCTCAGTTTCCTTTGTTCTAAATTATGAGGAGGATCATAGTGGTACTAGGGAAGAGGAAACAGAAAAAAACCCAGGTATCAGGAGTTTAGACCATAAATAATAGAACATTTGGGGTACAAATTAATAGTTCTGGGTAGAAATACGTCATCAAGATGTAAGTAAATAAGATACTTCTGTACTGCAGAGAGATGATTGTCTTTGAATAAGGTAGTGGTTATATTAGTCCTGTCTTGCTACAAGATGTTGTTCCTGCTAGTGTGTTGGTACCTCATAGCTGGCAGAAAAGTCAACAGACATATTGCAAATGTGGATAGTTGTTTTTTTTTCAGAACAGAATTAGATTCGGTCAGCTTTGTGACATTACAGACAGTCTAGGAATACCTTATCTGAACATTGGTCTGACCTGTTAGCAAGTGATGCCTTCCCAGCATCCCACATTTTAATCCATAGGGGTTCTTGTTTGAATTCTCTCCATTATCAGGATTACAATTAGAATCAGGCCAGAATCAGAGCTGGACTGCCCCTCTGAACAGGGTGGAGTTTGCTTCTGCTGGGTGTGTATTCTTTTTGATTTGCATTACCGGGCCACTTCAGCCACTAAATATGTAAGTATTAAAAATCTTTTTGTTTCCAGTGACTAAACATCACTTACAGATTATTAAATATTTATTTACCAGTGTAATGCCCATTAGTAGTGGCTGAAATAATACAACTAACATATATAATGAGTTTATTATTTTGTATAAGTCCCAAAATGAAAGAGTTTTATAGATAATGAAATCTGTGATGCTTTTAAAATGAAGCTTTAATTTCATGTATAAACATAGCTGATGTACAAACAGGTTTAATTTCCTACCAAATTCAGTGTTAACATTCTTTAAACTCTTGTAATATTGGAAAATCTGCAAAATGAAGACTTCTGAGTGTTGTGGGTAAAGACTTGTGTGAACAGGCCCCATGACTCCATTACAAGAACTGTAAAAATTCATAAATGGCAATTTTACCTGCAGACTGATCTAAATCAGCATACAGAGCTAAACTGCAGGGAAGACCCTTTAGCCACTATTTTCTTTTGTCCATACATAGGGAACAACAAACTGAAAGATGAATGACTAAGTAAAGAATTCCTTATTTATGCACAGATAAAGCTGACTTTCTAGGGCTCTTGACAACCACAGGAGTCAGTGGTTTAATTCTACTGTGTGTATTCTGAGTATTCTAACAAAACCAATAGCAGTTTTCTGCTTATTTAGTGCATACTTTCAATGAGTTTATTGTTCTACACAATATATGGAAGGTTGAGTGCCTTCTGTATATGCTTATATATATATATATATATATATATGTATTTATGGCTGAAGTAGACAAATGTACCATTTGCTAAACAGATTATACCAGAAGACCAGGAGACTGATTTGTGACAATGTAGTGCATTTTAAAAATAGCTCCAGACACCAGTATTGACACTGCTGAACTGAAGCTATAAGACTGCACAGAGCTCCAGTAAAAACAGAAGCTGGACAGTGTGGAGTAGTTTGGAGTTTTGGAGCTGTAACTGAAGTGATGCATTAGTGTTAACAGGGCGACAGGAAGTGGTGACTCAGTCTCCTGGGAGGGAAGCTGTAGTCCCTGGCCACTGCCTTCCCTTTTGCTTAAATAAAAGAACAATGTTAATGTTTCTCTTTCTGTGAAAAGCCAATACCCATTCAATGTCTGTCTCTGATACATTCATCAAAATAAACTTCCTGTGTTTTCTCCCAGACTTTTTGCCGCATGTGTAATTATTTTAAATGCTTATCTCTTCTCCACGTACCCAAAGGCCAGTTGTATCTATGGAGACTGTATATCACTTTCTTGAACCATGCAGAGACAGTAAGGAGATGGTGTCCCTGGCCCTTACATATGCTGTCTGTATTCAGAAGTATTCTTGAAGAATATAACTGGGTGAATTATATAAAATCTAGCTATATGGGTTTGTCAAGTCAGAAACTGTATGTGGGGCCTGTGTTATGGATTACTGTTTATCTAACAACCAAGCAAAAGGTTAGAGGTAAAAAAAAAAATGAGGCCACTGTGCTCACAGAAGCAGCCTCGGAAACCTGCTTGTCAGCAGGGAGCCTGTGGCAAACAGCTGAGTGACAGTAGCCATGAGCAAAGTGAAACCTTCCATCAAAGTTATTATTTGACTTTTGAAAACAGGACTTACATTCTGAAATTACCCAACTGCTCTGGAAATGCTTAAGCTGTAGTATTTGCATACATACGTACTCTCTTAACTGATGGTCCCAAAGAAAAAGCTGAGTCTCCTTAGATCATTTGCAGAATTCTCCTTGCCTCTGAAATATCTTTTTTTGAATGCTTGTCTCTGTTCTCAAGTATTAAATTCAGTCTTCTCAGAAATATGTACTTTGGTTAAATGTGGGGAACACAATAAATTCCAAGTTACCTCAAGGAAACCCAGCATTTAAGACTGCATTTAAAAGATTCTGCATCTACACAACATTAAGAAAATACTACAGGTTGGAGGGGCGCACCAAAATATCAGAAATACAAGGCTCTGAGACAGCTAATTGTGGAGAACTGGTGCTTACAACAGAACAGTTTCAAAGGCTTTGTGCACATAATATTTATACTTAAATATTTTTTTATATCTGAAGGGGTTTTAAGTTGCTAGTGACAATTGTAGTAAAAAACACTCCCTTACACAGTTTATTTCATTGTTATCACTTTATTTAGGTTGCTAATAGCAAAGATAATTTGAGAATGCTTTCAAATGAAGAAAGAAGTTCAGTATTTTCTCATGTGCCATCACCTCCTCTGCTATTCCCTCTTCTGTGACCTTGGTGCCATCTGTTACACAGTGCAAGTACCTGATTAGAGAACTCCCCCATTTGTAATCTGGATAATCTTTGGAGTAAAAGGAGCGAGTGGCAGAAGAACTTTAACTTTGATGGCACTTCACCAGTATCTTGCTGCATAGCTGGTCTACGCAGTATTTACCAACGGTGCACTCAGTGAAACGCCAAGTCATCATTTGTTCTTGGATTATAACAAAGCTTAAAGCTATTTGCCTATTACCAACAGAAAGCATAAAAGAAAGGCCTCAAGATACATTCAAACAGAGCCTCGCGGCCAATTGTGCCTGGAGCGATTTTCATCAGAACAGCTGGAATTGATTTAATTCTAGTTCTTATAATCATCACTGTAATTAGCTGCTGCCTCTTCTGCAGAGAAGAAAAACATGATGGCTATTTAAACAGCTTGAATAAAAAGGCCAGAATAACTATGATTATTCATGAACTGCAATTGAGTTTGCATCTTCTGCTACTTCTGATAACAGCTGTTGGAAGACACCCTGAAATCACTATTTTACAGCCTTCCTTATTTTCTTACTTAGACTATGTTTTAACCTTGTGGGTTTATGTCAGGGAAAAAAAGAGCTGCAAACCAAGTTATTCAAGAGGCAAAGACTTGATGGACTTACTACATAGCAAACTCTAATAGCACAGCAGCTATTTAGTTTACTGAGTTAAGTGGCTGATCCTATATGTAAAACTCAAACTCTTACACCTTCTAAAAATTATGATCCTCAGCACTGTGAAATGAAGAAAGTCTTTGCTACTCCTGTATGAAGTTTTTTTTGACACTGGTGAGAACTTAAAGGAAGTTTGTGACTTCAACAATTTTCATGTCCTTATTATTATGACCCTACTACTTTGAAGTTTCCTATGAAACAAGATCAAGCAAAAGATGGAGTATGCATTGGCATGTGATAATGCTGCAGGTTTGCCAAAGGAGATCCAAAGCAGAAGTTATTTTAAAAGAAATTAAATCCTACTTTCATTGGGCTGTAGTAAAAACTGATGATTATAGAGAATGCAGTGGAATCCATCTGAAGGTAACTTGTTAGATAGGAAAATAACAGCAGCAGAGTAAGTTCTGAACATGAGCCAGCAGTGTGCCCAGGTGGCCAACAAGGCCAATGGCATCCTGGCCTGTATCAAGAATAGTGTGGCCAGCAGGAGCAGAGAAGTGATTCTTCCCTGTACTCAGCACTGGTGAGGCTGCACCTTGAGTACTGTGTCCAGTTCTGGGCCCCTCAGTTTAAGAAAGATGTTGAAATGCTTGAACATGTCCAGAGAAGGGCAACAAGGCTGGTGAGGGGTCTGGAACACAAGTCCTTTGAAGAGTGACTGAGGGAGCTGGGGGTGTGTGATTCTGTGATTACAGCCTTTCCAAATGCAAAACCAACTTGCAGAATCAGGTTTCAGAATTGTTTTTAATATTGGAAAATATGTACACTATTTTGTCTTTTAGAACAATTAATTTTTATTAAGATTTTAATGAATTACCTTTTTTATGAATTTGTTCCTATAACTACTGAATTGTGAAATATATCAGAAAATAGAAACACAAGGTCTTTTTGTTTATTTATTTAGAGCAGAGTTCTTGACCTAACAGTGCTAATATATTGTTCTTGTAGGACGTCTAAAAGTACTGTACTTGAGAGAAGGACATGACTATTTTTTTACCGCTTGCATCCCCACATTCACTATATGCCCTGAGAAGTCTAGAGGATGCCTTTTGGAGTAAGGTAAAGCTAATTACATCTTTGGGGGGTTATTCTTAGAGAGGCTACCTAGACAAAGAAATCTGAAAAACTAGACTTGTTTTTCGTTGAAAATTTTTAATTCATAATTTTTCCAGCATTGTCATCCCCAAAAGACCTATTCATAAGTATGTACACCAGAAAAGGAATTGTCAGCTTTTAAATGATTATAAAACTGAAGGAAAGTGAATCTGGTATTCACTTCCCTTTTAATGTTTAACCTTTCAGAATGTGTTTGCTTTTAGCTTTGATACATATCTGTGAAGCTAAAAATTATTTTAAGATAAATGCTAATACTCTTCCTAGTAATAGGATCCCAAATCCTCTCCCGTGATGCTGTGTATAAGGAAAAAAAGTTACACTGTACTTCAGGATAAAGTTTCTGTAACGAGTGCATTACTGTATCATTTCGGTACATACTGACATGCTCAACATGTGACATTTAAACTTGAAAGCAGTGGCATTGTGTAAGTGGTCTTACTTCTGCAGATCTAACACGCAGATGAAAAGGGAGGAGTAAAGGACTGCTTATTTAGCAGTGAGTTTAGATGAGCCAATGAGATCCTCCACTGTAACCTAAAGTACAAAAAAAAAGAGGAAGTACGAGACCAACCACTTGCCAATTTCTTCCGTGATCAGGCAGCAGATAAGCTGTTTTCAGCTTGCCCTTTATTTTAGCTTAATACTGTCATAAGTACAGCACAGTTTGCACAGGGACAGAAAGCTAAAGCCAGCTGATAATGAGTTCCACTTTGCCTGTTGGAATGAGCTCTGAATTTTAGGTATGACGAGGGAAAAGAGTTTCCTGCCTCACATTATAGCATAAACAGACAGAATGGTGTCCAGGCAATGATTTGGAAAAAAGAAATGGTCTGAGATTTGCGTGTAAACTGAGCCCAGCTTAGAGTCTGGTGCTGCCTGGTGCAGCCCCACCACGGGGGCGTGGGCTGGGCTACTCGGCGGGGCTTTTCAGCCAGGACTGTGCTTGTTTAAACCAAGAGTTCAGTGAAGAAAGTGTCACAGGATGTCAAAAACAACACAGGAACATTGAAGTGTACACTTACATCTACTGAACAGGCCTTCTAGACATGTATGCATTTCAACATCCCTGAGATGCCATGTAAAACTATGAAAACAAACTGTATAATACCATAGGTCCATATTAGCAATGGAAGCTAAATGTTAATTCAGACAAATACTAGAAAATAAAACAACAAATATGTGGCTTTTATTTATTAATATTCTTTTCACCATAAATAAATTGCAATCCTGATGCTTTTCTTATTTCACCCTGCTATGCAGAGTGTTGAAGCAGGGGAGGAGAAAGAAGATGAGAAGAGTCCTGCTACAGGGAGGTGGGGAAAGTCCAAGCTGACAGATGGAAAAAAGTGCTGTCTGTGTGGAGACTGGAGTAGATCAGCATGAAGCAGTCCATTCTGAATATCACTTAACTGCATTGCAAATACAGGACCAGATTTAGAATAACCACAAACTGAAACCCAAATACTGGTGGAAACTGTCATCTCTACAGAATTTTGGTAACACAAGTTGAGTGATTGAGGGGATCTCTCTTCTGAGTGTCTTGTTCCACAAGCATTTGTTTCCCTGGCAAAGAATCTTAGGTCCTAGACACCAGGCAGCAGTTCTCAGTTTTCCTTGTCTATGGCTTCTTTGGGATTACAGCAGATCACTAAAGCAGATTTATGGTGGCTTTTATAACCATAGTAATTTCAGTATTTTTAAAGGTAGAGTTTGCAGTTAATTAAATTCCAATTGATAAACATTTCAATAATACCAGAGTTTATGCAGTTTAATCGTAGAAAGGTGATTAGAGATCATAAGCTAAAGCAACCACAGACCTTTTCAAACAAATATGCTCAGCATGTTATATTTAACAAGATGCTAAACATTCCAGAATCATAAAATCCTTTTCTCCAATAGAGTTTCTCCTTATGAAAATAATAGGTAATGTCAGTGGAATCCTTGTCAAGTAGGCAAAAGCTATTAAGGGATGCAATTAATTTTTGACTTTCCCCCCTTATCCCTTATGAGAGTTCTAAAATTGCTACTTTTGCTTTGTTGTGTTTTAATGTTTTTAATGCATTGGTCCATTTTATAGCAGCAGAGAACCTCAAACAGCAGCAGCAGCCAACCTCCTTACCCACAGTGAGTAACCACAGGCTAGAAATAGCTGAGAACTACATGTCAGGTAGAAGAAAGACACATAGAAATCAATTGTCTTTGTGATGATCCTTTTCCCTTCAGTGGATTATGATTGTTATAGCTGGTTATGATAGTCATATATTCTCCACTGTTAATGGAGAGGATATCTTCTGATGATTTATACAGAGGATTTAAGAGTGGTGACAGCTGTTGATGGTTATTTCAGATAATGTAGACAGAAGTACCTAGGAATGTATGTATATTCAAACTTGCCTTCTGTGGTGGTGCAGCCTTCCCCCTCCTTGGGCCACACTAGAACCTCAGGAATGCTCATTAGACCTTGGCCTCGACAAACAGCATCTGGACTAAGCTCCTTTCGAGTTTATCACAAACACTGTCTGCTCCCAGGAACTTACGTTAGCTAACAAGCTACTGTTACAGCCTTAGAAATGTTACTATTCTTGCCTGAATAACAAGTTTAGTGTAACAACATTTTTGTTATCAAACTTTCAAAGAAAGTGACTGACTCTAATTGCAGCCAGGATGGAAAATTACTATGATTAAAGCCAGTTCTCCCACGACCCTATAAACAGTAGTCCCAAGTGAGACCCTTTGATGTCTCCTGGGCTGCAGCAGGCTGTGCCCAGCATCTCCCTCTGAGTGGGACACCTCTCAGAGGCAGTAAAAACTCTCAGATTTGCTGTACTTGGAGGATTGCTGCTAATACTGCTGATGTACCCATAGATCACTCATTCATGACACCTTCACTACAAATGTTCTACCATCCTGCAAAGCTTTTCAACACTAGTTCCAGTAAGGTCTCTCAGTCAATGTGGTTCTGCCCACATTTA
>VYZS01043703.1:53063-67049 GCA_013400695.1 Neodrepanis coruscans | reverse complement strand
AATGATGGCAGGAAATTCCTTTTGCCTCATGCTACAGATTTGGAAATACAGTGACATCATTCCTCTTGCCAGGCACTAGAGAAGATCATAATGGGATATAATTGTTGCTTGCTCATTTGATTGAACTCCAAAACTATATCAAATAACACTTAATTATGCACACAGAATACTATTACAGAAGAGAACTCAGAACTGAGAGCTCAGTGCTAGCAGAAGCATTTAATAATTACACAACTCCTGTAAAAGCAAAGAGATAACTTGCTGCTAATTAGTCTGGAATTTTACGCTCACAATATCCTAAGTAAATCTAGGGAAAATTAGTTGGGGCCTGAAAGCACAGTTTTACTATAGCTCCATCTGGTACGTGCCCTCCAATTACCCAGCACGCTGGCTAGCTGTTTGAGGGACACATTTGATATCTGGCCAAGTTTAAAGGTCTGCTGGAGGTAAAAAAATGCCCACCCTTTTACAAGGGGATCATTGTTGCTCAACAATAAAGCTCTCTGGCTTATTTGAATGTCAACAATTCAGAAAAGTTGATGTTTGGAGCCATCAAATAAAATGTTTTTGTGAAACAGTTTATTATTTCAGTGGTAATTATTTGAATCATTCATGGTAAAGGATGTTTGCTAATGAGAGCTTGGCTGCTGTAAATTCCAGGGAGACTGAATGCTCTTTGTGCTGACAAAAAGGCCCAAATCACTGGAGAGCGACTGACTGGACAAATCATTCATCTATGCAAATGCCAGCTGAAATGGTCAGATGCATTTATTACCCCCCTCATTATAGTAAACAAGGCAGAAATCGTGACTGGCAGTTATCAACTTGCCCTGAAGTGTGATTTGTTCTCCTACCACTATTTAAATGAGAGGAAGAAAGGCATGCCACCAGGGACTTTGTCAGTTTATAAAAGAGTAAATGTCACATAGCCCAGTGCTTAAAGACTTTTGATTGACAAATGTTCTATTTGACATATCAAACAATAATGGTTTTCATATCAAATAGTCCTTATTTGTTAGTAGAAATTTAACCCTTGGAAGAGTGAGAACTGATTTCTCAGAATGCTCTGAATCCAGATGAAAAGCTAGAAGAGAAAAAAAGAAACTCTCTAACTGGGTGGACCGGAAAGACTCACCCAGTAATGCAGGAAGATGTTTTTAATGCAGGCTTCAAACGAACTCCTGTCTCGCTTGCTTCAAGAAAGCATCTCACATCAGCAAGGCTTAACAGCATGTAGCAGAAGGAAATAAAAGAGTGATTTATTATTTTTTTCCTAAAGGAAATACAAGAGTCATTTGGGACATCTAAATAGGACCTGCCTCATCCTCAAACTATGTTCCTAGGACACTTAGGCTTGTATTAGGACAGGATATATCTCAATTTGTCTGAGGAATGTATAGGTTTGAAAACCAGAAATATTACTGAAAAAAATAAAAACAAGAAGTAAAAACAAAAAAAAGCAAACAAGAAGACAGATAAGAATTCTTATTTGTATTATGAGTGTAATTGTTGCTGCTTTTAATTTTAATAAGCACATGCTTGCACAGATGATCTGTCATTATTGAATATGAACCAATTATTACATAGGTGGCTCCAAGATGCTGTAAAAATATTTACAAAATTGTACGTTCTCTGGTACTAATCAAGAAAGAAATTACACACGATTAAATGATGCTTTGTGTAATTCACTGCTGATGTCCTTTCACATTAATTGGTGCAAGGACCAGCTAGAGAAGCATGTATGCTCTATGCAAACGTGAATGTACATTTGGCTGTTTAAGAATGACCTCTCTCACCTTTATAGAAGTGGGAGGACAAACTCTGAGTCAGATCCTTTAAACATATTCCATTCTGAAGAGTAAACTGGATCTCAAGAATGTGATCCTGAAACTGAGGAAAAATCAGAAGAGAATAAAGTCCTTTCATTGTGACTTTCGGTGTGAGGAACACACATACATGATTCTATCTGCTTATATCTTCTAACCTATGCATACTGTTGGACTGAAATCCTGCAATCCACCCTGGAAGAGAAACATGAAGTGGAAAAGAAGCAAGAAAAAGTGTATCAGAAAGAAGCTTGGGGTTTTCTGGGCAATATAATGTGATTATTTTAATAGTATGAATATGAAAAATACTACTTATTAGCCAGCATGTTAGAAAGAGAAATTAAAAACAAACAGTATCTATATAATGCTTTATGGCTTTTGTGAATCAAACATTAACTGATTCATTTTCTCATTAGCTCTATGAAGTAACATCATTAATCCTCCTTTGTGATCTGAGAGCATCTGCATAGATAGATAGGTGATAGATATTTAAGGTCACTCAGCTGGCTGCAGCAGACCTGGGTATCACTACCTAGAGCATCTGACTTCCACTTGTGAGCATAGCTATTTCTGTATGCTACGAGTATGTACAGACACATTTCCTATGTGGTGAAAATGGGTCACCACAGCATTAACTTGTACTGCACACCTTTGCTATCAACATCTAAAGGTTCTTGCTTTCCACTGTGGCTATCACTGCTGTCATTAAAAACACAGGATTTTTCATTCCAATTTGAAATACTGATCCTTATTCACAGCATCCAGTGTGTGGAGTTAGGAAGGCCTGGTGCTTGAGTGTAATATGCTTGTCCAGTCAGGCTGTGCTGCCTTGCATATGGAAGGAAAAATCCTGAAAACACAAGAACATCACTTGAGATATACCTTGCAGACAAAGGACTACAAACATTCTTCACAATCCAATAGTAGTATTTGGTTTTGAGACATCATGCAAAGATGACTCTCAGAAGATAATTATTGCAAACACAGGGAAGAAAATTTTCCCATTTTTTTCTAACATGGCTTATATTATTAGATCTAAGTGCCCCCTTTCATTCTGAGAATATATTCTGGATACACATATTAAAATATTAAATGTAATTTGTTATTAGCATCCGCTGGCATTTTGAGATTACCCTCCTGTCTTGGAATCAAGGCAGCTCTTATTCATGGGAGTTCCTTCTCCTCATCCCTCCTATGCCTTCGTGTTCCCCTTTGACCATTCTCATGCTACTGATTTCTTCCTCAGTCTCTCAGAAGCTGGTGTGCTTAAATGCTCCAGCTGCCATCAACCTCTTTTGGACCTGTCACATCATTTGAGAATTGCTGCTTCTGCAGGTCTTGAGGGTGCTGTCACAAGGGGCTGATCAAATAGGGCGGAAGAGGCAGACAAATGCTTAGCTGCAGAGAAAGGACAGGCCAATGGAGCTTCGTAAAAGCTATAAATAGCATTATTGGTTTCCAGAATTTTGCAACTGAAGAAGGCAGGGTGCTAATGAGGCAGGGAGAAGCACCTGCTCTTCAATGACATCGCTGGTCTCCACCTTCTCCACTGGAGAAAAAGTTAAAGGAATTGATTAATATAGTTCAGGAAGGTTTCAGGATTAATTTTCAGGAATGTGAAGTAATCAACATTTTCTCAAGCAGCTAGTATGTTCAGTCAATAACAATGCCACCTTCAGGACTGACTATGTGCCCAGAATAAGTGATTATCAGGAAGGCAGGGACAGGACAGAACTCAGTCTAAAGGGTTATAATAATAGAAGAGTGAAAATTTTCCCTAACAATGCTGAATGTCTTTCATTAATTAATACTGGAAGCTAACACAAGCAGTAAAAAAACCACCTGTTTAATCTTGCTGGTGTTCCCTGTGTGGAGATGAGTGGGCTGCATGCACGTAAGCAGTTTTCTGTGCATCCCAAACCTGTGTGGGAGCTGCAGATGTCACTGCAGCTTCAGGCTTGGACTGATGATGCCTAGCTATGTCCTCTAAACAGTAAGGAAAGCTTTCCTGCCAGGAACAGAGAAATCAATAGATTAAAAAAATCCCAATAGATTCAACCCAAACACCACTCTCCTGGTGACACTGCTTTATTTAAAAACTAAGAATAAAATCAGTCTGCCCTGAAAAACACATCCCAGTGTTCTTAGCAACAGCACAGGGTTACCCTGTTTTTGGATAAGCTAATTAATTGCAGTACCACTAACTCCCTGACAAATGACAGGCATGATATGCTGGAGAAAAAAGCTCCTACACTCTTCCTTATGCTGCTTTATAATGGGTTAATTCCAGCCACCTCAAAGTGTACAAATCAGCACAGAAGTAGGACAAATATTTTATATATATTTGTAGTCAAAAACTACTAAACAGTCATAATTATGTAAAGCCATTGGCACATGTACCTAATAGCCTGAAACTGAAGGGACAATGGAACAAATAAAACAAACTGTGAAGACATTTCTACATTGAAAACATTGTTCCTTACACAGATTGAGCTGTATCCAATAGAAAGGTATTAATTTCAATCTTTTAATTATTCAGAATTCTTTCAACAACTGTACCCAAATTAACATAACCATCTATTTCCATGAGAGCAGGAATTCATGCTAATTGTATATTAATTCCCAGGATGAATAATTGAGGTATCAGATGCAACAGCTCAAAAACTAAATCTTGTTTAGTGCTAAAGTAACAAGTTATAAGTTAATACGTTAATCAAGAACACTGTACACAGGTCTTCATTAACATACGAGGAATCAAAAAATAGCTGATAAAATCCTGGACCATGCATGTTTAACATTGTGTGATTCTATTGTATTTAACTTAACCTGGACATATCTGTGTTTATAAAGTTTCGCAGCCCGGGTAATTTTATATCTAGAAACCATAACCTCCCATTATGTTATGAGATCTCTCCAAAGCAATAATGATGCATGGAGGTAGAAAAGGAATTATTTTTAAATGATGCCTAAGTTTCTTGTTTGGGATCAGCTAGCATTTACTCTGGTTTCCCTGTATTTCTCCCTGGCAATGCTGAATGGAGAACTCTATGTAGATGTTCTGCCCATTACAATTCTTCTGTGCACTAGTACAACACTATGCTTCTTGATATTACTTCCTATTAACTTTCTCTTTATAAATATTACCTAGATCATGAACCTACTTTGTCAACTAGAGAAACCAGCAAAATTCTTGCAAGAAAATTTGACAATTTCCAAAGCTAAAATATGCAAAATAGAAGGAGATAGCTAAATAAACCAAGACCCAAGGGTTGGAGAAGTACTTGTAACTAACAGCTTGCTTGTTTCTGGCTACCTGTAAGATGGAAATAAAGCATCCAGCTGACTAAGGTAGAAAATTCCAATATAATTATTAGACAACAATAGAAAAAAACCCCAGAACTGTGTCTTTTATATTTGAACACCAACACAGTACCCGTGTATAATTCAGAAGTGACTTAGTCCAGCTGTTTCTATTGCTGTAGCAAATTCATCACAAACAAGAAAATGCTTGGGTCAGACATCTGGCTATGCTATTTTGTATTTGTTCCAAAGCCAAACTTAAGGGACTTTCACAAATTAAAGAGATCAAAAGTACTTCCTGAATGGATATGTGTGTGTACATATATGAATTTACAAGCACACATAAACAGTGTACCTTTTATTTGTTGGTATAGCAGGGTGGATACAAGGTGGAAGGTGGATACAAGCTTTTAGTTAGAAGCTGAAGCTCATTAAGCCTCTTCGAAATTGGCTGGTAAAAGCTTATATATTTAGAGAAGTGTCAGTTTCTTTACTTACTCATTATCTGCTGGAAACAAAAAGGACAAAGAACAAAACTAAAGACTTCTTGCCAGTTTTACACACTTGCCCTAGCAATATGAGCCCTCTTTCTCAATCCATTTTCCTAGTTTGCTCTATATTCTTGAAAAATGCTTGAATTACAAGCTCAGATGGACAACTGGAAAACATTCATCCATAACTCTGAGAGGACTGAATTTCTGCTGATGAATACAGCTCATCTCTTTCAGAAGATAAGTTCCTTTTTTGTGCCCTTGCTTGCTGAAGAGGACTCATTAGGTTAACCAAGAGGTCATTAGGTCATTAATTGCCCAAGTTGTGGTACATTTCCCATGACATTTTAAAGCTTGTATACATTTGGAGCTTCTAGACATTCCTCCACTAAAATTCAGAAATAATTATGTTTTAGAAGAAAGCAACAAAACAAGATGTTGAGTTCTGATTTATATTCTGAACTCCAAATTACAAAAATTATTACAAAATAAACTTTGCAATATTCTTCATATATTTCCTCTCATTTTTTTTAAATAAACCACAGCAAGCACTAAAGCCTCCTTAACTTTTAATAGGTATATTTTCTTATACTGTCTTTTAATACATCAATTTTACTTTTTATACTTACAAGATATCTCTAGCAGTGGAGAAAAGTACTAATAAGCACCTGGTTTAATGCTGGCATATTTTCATGTCTGAAAGTAGCTTTTCTGCATGCAGAAGATGTGCATGATACTTCTGAAAGAAAAATTCTGCACATCTGAGTCTAAGACATCAGTTGCAAAACACCACCAACAGCTTCTCTATTCATTGCCACTGACAACAATACCCACGTTTATCTGTTTGGAACAGTGATACGAACTTTACAGTACTTTTCAACACTTTTGAGGTCTCTAAGCCCTGGGTGGAATCGTCTTACTGTTTAGCATCTGTAACTCTTCAGCTCTGATGAATTCTGATTTGACTGATCTTGCCATTGTGCAGTGTGGCAGCAGTGGATGATCCACAGTCAGTTTTGTAGCTATGGAACATAAATTGACCTATAAAAATATCTCTAGTCATATGAATGTATTGTAGAGAGTTTAAAACAGTTATGTGATGCTTGATCAGAGGGTGACAATGTCTTTTTGTGAGGCTACATGACATATGTCTACTGAAATCAATATGGCTCAGATGTGCAAACACTGAAGTACTACACTGCAGCTGTATCTATTCCCTTGGCTTTTGTGCTACAAAAAATGCAGTGTGGACATTACACCAATCTCAAAACTATCAGTCTTCTGCTCCTTGCTGCCAGACAGTTCTCACATTATGCAATAAAATATGAAATGACTAATAAATTTCTAAAGAAAAATTACTGGCATGATAAAGGAGACTTCAGCTAATTAACAATTACTACCAATCAATATAATAAGCCTGATAAAACACTAATTATCCTGCTAATTGTTAGATCTTCCCTTTCATCATGAAATTATAATGAGACCTTGTTCAAATGTACCTTGCAGCTCTCTAATTGTTATGAAGAAGGAAAGAATTGTCTGTCTTCCTTGAGCATACCTGCCTGTGATACTTCTTTGCACTCCTAGCAGGATGCAAGGAAAGCCTGGAGACTAGAAGCAGCCAACAGTGCACCAGAAGCACTTAGTTTTAGAAATCTGACATTCAGAAGGTTAAAGCAGCAAGTCTGGTTTGAAGAAAGTAGGTGCTTTGCCAGAATTGCCTCTGGGAAAATTTTTATGGCACAGACACCTAGAGCATTTATTTGTCTGATGGAATAGAAAAATGGTGGTAGCCCAAGGGCTAAGGGGACTTTCTACTTATTCCTTCAATTGTTATTCATGTTTCAATGTTACTGTGAAACTTGCTAAAAATTTATACAGGTTTTACATTCCTACTCTTAAATTTCAATTGAGTGCAATAACAAGCTGTGCAGTGTCAACACAAAAGCTTAATGAGATTGTATCTATATCTGTCTCTTTAGATCTCCATATGAAGCCTATTGCCGGTTAAAATTAGCATATTATCTGTACTGGATCCTACTGCTGCTGACAAAGGATTCTGATCTAAAACTTGTCTGAAAATTCTTGCACAACAACTTCCTTGTATACAGTAGATTTTGCTATCTCAGATTCCCTAAACCTCATTAAAAACCTCACAAAGACTTCAGACAGCACATCCTTTCTAGGCTTTAAGATTATTGCTCATATTTCTGCAGAATGGCAAAAAGAAAAGAGGAAAGATGTTTAACAATTACATGTTCAGGTACTACTGTATTTTGATAAATTAGGATTTTCTCATTCTTAATGCTTTTTTTGTAAAGCTTAATTACATGTCATGCAGAGTGCTTCCACAGTACAAGCAATGCTTAGCCACTCAAATGCTGAATTTTTGACTGTTAAATAATTTCATATATATATATNAGGGACCTGGGGGTCCTGGTGGATGACCAGTTGAATATGAGTCAGCAGTGCCCTGGCAGCCAGGAGGGCCAACCGTGTCCTGAGGGCATCAGGCAAAGCATTGCCAGCTGGTCAAGGGAAGGGATTGTCCCACTGTGCTCTCTGGTGCAGCTTGACCTTGAATATTGTGGGCAGTTTTGGGCGTCACAATAAGATATCAAGCTATTAGACAACATCCAAAGGAGGGTAATACAAATGCTGAAGGGCCTTGAGGTCACTTGGTCTGTTCAGCCTGGAGAAGAGGAGACTGAGGGGAGACATCATTGCAGTCTATAATTCCTCCTGATGGGAAGAAGAGGGGCAGGCACTGATCTCCTCTCCGTGGTGACAGATGGAATGGCATGAAGTTGTGTTGGGGGAGGTTGAGGTTGGGTATTAGGAAAAGGTTCTTCACTCAGAGGGTGGGTGGACACTGGAATAGGCTCCCAAGCGAAGTGGTCACAACACCAAGCCTGCTAGAATTCAAGAAGCATTTGAACAATACTCTCAGGCACCTGGTGTGACTCTTGGGAATGGTCCTGTTCAGGGTCAGGAATTGGACTTGATGATCCTCGTGGGTCTCTTCCAACTTAGAATATTCTATGATTTTGTGATTCCATGAAATACTGAATTTATTTAATAGTATATAAAATTTAAGTACATACTTGTACTGTGGCACATTCTCCTCTTTATTTTTAATAAAAATACAAGAAAATAAAAATAAATGCAGTAAATATTATCAACTACACATACATTATTTTCATAAAGCATAGCAGAGAGAGAGGATGCTACACAAAATATTGTTACATGGAAAAAAATAAACACAGAGAATAAAAAATAGGGGAAAAAAGAGCTCAAGATGACATAAAAGCCATAAAAGTCTTGTTAGGTCTGGCTCATGGAAACACCTACAAATGTGTTTAAATTCACTCAGACTCATTGACTTAGTATATTTTCTCTTCCATTTCAAAGAATACATGTAATTTCACATATCAAAAAGCAGTAATGCCAGTCCAAGAGGCAGTGAGATGTTTCCAATGCTGGGTTAATATCCTGGGATGCAGAGGAAGCCAGGAAGAACAACTCACACCAGAGGCAATGGTGTTATGCCTACGCAGTCTGTGCTGCTTTGCAGTTAGCACTTGGCTAAGTTTGTTATATTAAAAATAATTCACTGATTAAAATTATTTCATTATTTCTAAGGTTCAATTTAACACTTTAAAATACAAAGCTTTGCAAAGTAAGAACAAAATCCAGATCACTTTCCTGCTGGGAGCAGGATCTGGAGACTTAAAAGCCATGTAGTTTTCCACATGAATTGTTTATTTACAAACTGTTTTCTCAACCAGTGTGTTAGAAATAGCAACACAGGCCTCTTTTCTTTGCAGACCTATCTAAAGTGTTACCCTGTTTTTAGTAGTAGCTGTCTCCTAACTCTTTACCCAAGGCTCAGGCAAGCTTCACTGCTTAATCAGTAGATTCTTTGTTCTCACTAAAATTTCCTTTGGTACATGTGCCTTTTCAACAACCACCTTGCCTGGGAAAGTGGATCTGAACATCTTCCATGAGTTCAGAAGCCTTGGACCTCCAATAACCAATGTGATGGGTGGGATCTTTACCTCCTCCTATGAAAAGTTTCCCTCTGGACATTTTTATTGGTCATCACATGGTACCTTGGAGTGACAAGTGAGTTAAGTACCTGACTATGGATCCAAGACCTAATCATCTGTCTTGGGCTTCAAAAGTAATAGAAATGTCACTAGCCATATCACTTCTTTATGTGTCTTTGGTACAGACACGGACATAACTTAGTCTCATTTATCCATGCTCTATATGCCCTTTTCATTTTTTATACCTAATTTTGAAATAAAAATGTTCCTACTAACTTCAGTAAGATTTCTCCTCATAACCCAGGCACAACACTGCTTATAATAATGAGGAAAAGCTGAAGGAGAACCAGGATGTTGTTAAGACATAAACTTGGTGATTACAAAGTTCGATTACCACACAGAAGACAAGTCCCATCTTTATTTTACAAACAGGTGGCTTCCTGTACTGCTCAACCTGTTCCTTTCAACACAGAGGATCATTTGTAGAACATATTCTATGCCTAGTTTTACTGATGATGTGGATATAGAAATATGTATAGTGTTTATGGGCCATAGCTCACTAGAAATTATCTGTCAGCTCCAGATGTGGATAACTGTTGATTAAAAACAGATCATCAACTGATTTTTGCAAAGGCTGTGGAATGACAATTTGACAGTAATTTGGAGCACAGCACCCTGGACAAAAAGGACACTGTCACCCAACATCCTCTAGCCCCTTCAATAAATAGTAGTCTCTCTGCAGCTTTAAAATGCTACCTGCCATTGGGCAACCCCTGTGAATAATGATGAAGTCGTTTTTGTAATTTCTCTAGCTTGTTAAGGATGTGTTCATACACATGTGTTCATACATCCTATTGGGGATGGTCTATGCCAAGTGAAGAGAGGTGTCCCTCCGAACAGTGTTAACTTTTGTGTCTCTTAGGCACCTGTCATAGGAGTGAATGGGATAGCATAGGCCGGATCACCTGGAAGTATCCATGTTGCCCCATGATTTATAGATTTATAGACCAGCCCGAACACAGAACTCTAACAATAACAAATTTACGTAAGATAAGTCTGTTCCAGGCTCTGTGAGCTGGCAGATGAATTAAGTAAGAGAAAAACTTTTCAGATCCATCTTCTGCACTGATACAGAATTCAACCTCACTACAGTAATAAAATAAACACAGGATAGGAGTAATTTGGCTGAGCATAGACCTCTGTACAGATGACTCAGCTAGTTGCTTGCTTTCTCTTTATAGTCATCAATAATTTGGAAAGGGAGGGTAGCACGAGACGTACAAAATCTAAAATGAAAACAACATAAACAAAATAAAGTAAAAAAATTCAGCTTCATGCCTAAGTTATTTTCTGATTCTCCAAACTTATTCATAGTCTTGTTTCCAATTTTATTTTGTATCACAAATTCAAAACTTGAATTGGCCATTTTCTGGAAAGGTGGTTATTGAAAGCACCTTTATAAACACTCTGTAGCTAGCACCTGATTGTAGGACTGAGGTGAGGCTAAATGATGCCAAAAGGCATGCTACGCTGATGGCACTGAAACCTGAAGAGCCTATCTTCTTGTTCCGTAGAATCAGTGACTTAAAACTTGGAGCTTAAATTGTTATTTTAAAATAGTACAGTGGCATCTTAGGCATATAAATCATGTGTGTATGTATGTGCATCTCTGTATGTGTGCACACAGGTGCATGTAGGTGCATAAATTGCCTATAAACTGTTCTTCATCCTGGCACGTCTGCTTGTGGAAACAGGGTTGTGTGATGGCTTGTCTGCTGCTGCAGTTAGCAACCAATAAGAACTCTATACTGAACTTATAGATTTCTATATTTGCAATTTATTATAAATGCATAGAATTTATATTAAAGCATTATACAAAAACTACCTTAGGTAGCAAGTATTTTGAATATTTTCTGGATTTTTAGAGTTATGTTTGACCACCAGCAACTCTATTTGCTACCGTAACTGAACAGGTACAATCTGCCAGCATTGCTGGAGACCTGAGGAGACTAGATGGAGTGACACCAATTTTGGCAGTCATTGCAGAAGCTCTAATCGCAGTGGCAGTTGGGAGAGAAAACTGCCAAAGGAGCAAAAGGGAGCAAAAAAATGCTTGGACAAGTGTACCAGATTAAAGAATATGGACATCTTTTCAATATGCCAGACAAGAAATCAAGAGGCACCGTAGTTCGCTGGAGCAAGTACTCATTAAGATTAATTAAAATCGGGGCTTCCCTTATGACATGCTAGGGACTGAAACACCATGTTAAAAGTGTAACCTGATAGGGATGAGGCTAGGGAGAGGCTTCCATGCCGCCTGGTAAAAGCTCTGGGAGAAACTAGGCTGGGGCACATCATGGGTAGGTGGGCTTATGGTGCCCACCTCACCACAGCCTTCACATCTGCAGAGATAACCCAACACAAGTCAGAGCAGGCCTGAGTCACAAACCACAATACACCAATAATTCAACAAGCTAGAGGGAAGGGATGCCATTCGTAAGGACCAGGACAGGCTTGAGAGCTGGGCCTATGTGAAGCCCATGAAGTTCAAGGTCCTACACCTGTGTCCCAGCAATCCCACAGACAATCCCACAGACACATCCAAGACAGAGCTACAGATTGGGTGGAGAAGTGATTGAAAATAGCCCTGCAGAGAAAGACTTGGAATTGATGGTTGATAAAAGGCTCAACATGAGTCTGCAATGTGCACTTGCAACCCAGAAAGCCAAATGAATTCCTGGGCTGCATCAAAAGAACCATGACCGGCAGGGCAAAGGAGGTGATTCTCCCTTCTCTACTCTGCTCTACTCTTGTGAGACCTCCCCTGGACAACCGCAAACAGTTCTGGTACCCCGCTATAAAAAGGACACGGAACAGGTTGGAGCAAGTGCAGGGAGAGCCACAACGCTGATAAGAGGACTGAAGCACCTCCCCTGCCAAGACAGGCTGAGGTCGGGGCTTTTCAACCTGGAGAAGATTGCGTGGAGAACCCAAAGCAGCCTTCCGGGCGGGATCTGAAGGGGACCGGAGTTGGATCCGAAGTTAGAGAGGGACCCTCCAGTGAGGAACTGTAAGTGTAGAACAGGGAGTGGTACAAATCAAAGAGGGGAAGCTTTTGTCAGATATACAGAAGTCTATACTCTGAGAGTGCGCNCCCGTGTCCGCGCCCGGCCGCGGAGGCTGGCGGGGCCCGGCCGGGCTGGTGGCCGCTCGTCGAGCAGGGGACGCTGTCCCTGGGCCTCGGCGGGAACTCCCGCAAGGGAAGGGAACTACCCTTGTCGGCAGAGAGCGCGGGCGCCCAGGGAGTGGGAAGCGGCAGGGATGGGACGGAGCAGGGAGGGAGGATCAGTGGTGGGAGCAGACAAAGCGGCCAGGGCTGGGCACGGGCTGCGCTCCTGTGCCCCGCGGATCAGCGCCCGCGGTGTCACACACTTACACCTCTGGAGCCAGTTGCCCGATCACAACACAGCAGAAGGCAGGGTAGGAGTTGAATTAGCGGCATTTTATTTTTACGTACGTAGTTCGGGGTGCTTCACTTCTTGTGGATTGTTACTTGTTACCAGTGCAGGCTGAGGAATGGACGTCCCTTGGACAGGAGTGGACAGGATTAGGACCACGGGACATAATCTTAAACTGCACCAGGGGAGGTTTAGGTTGGACATTCTGAAGAATTTCGTCACACAGAAAGGGTGGTGAGATGGAGTCACTGGCCCATGGAGGTATTTAAGAAAAGACTGGATGTGGCACTTAGTGCCGTGGTCTGGTTGGCGCGGTGGTTTTAGGTCGTAGGTTGGACTCCATCATCTCAGAGGGCTTTGCCGAGCTAATTGATCCCGTGATTCTTTGACAGTGGGAGATAACAACTGTGTGCCCTAATAGCTATGATCAGTGTGGTGAGGATGGGCTACCTGATGGTTTACCCATGTTGAGGAACTATTGATTTATTCATGAAGACAGCCGCCAAAGGNGTACAAATCAAAGAGGGGAAGCTTTTGTCAGATATACAGAAGTCTATACTCTGAGAGTGCGCTGAGATACTCGAACAGGCTGCCCAGGGAGGCTTTGGATGCCTCATCCCTGGAGGTGTTTAAGGCAAGCCTGGATGAAGCTTTGAGCAACCTGGTATAGTGCAGAGCGCCCCTGCCCATGGCGGGGAAGGGGTGAGTGTGGGGGCGTCCCGACTAGATGATCTTCAACGTCCCTTCTAGCGCTCCGACTTTCCCGGTCCGGCGACCTCACAAGATCCCCGGGCCTCCCGCCGGAACGGTGCGGTCCCGCCCCGCGCCGGGACTCGGGCAGGCGCAGCCGCCGGCCCCGCCC
>VYZS01043703.1:42729-52949 GCA_013400695.1 Neodrepanis coruscans | reverse complement strand
TCTTGTGGATTGTTACTTGTTACCAGTGCAGGCTGAGGAATGGACGTCCCTTGGACAGGAGTGGACAGGATTAGGACCACGGGACATAATCTTAAACTGCACCAGGGGAGGTTTAGGTTGGACATTCTGAAGAATTTCGTCACACAGAAAGGGTGGTGAGATGGAGTCACTGGCCCATGGAGGTATTTAAGAAAAGACTGGATGTGGCACTTAGTGCCGTGGTCTGGTTGGCGCGGTGGTTTTAGGTCATAGGTTGGACTCCATCATCTCAGAGGGCTTTGCCGAGCTAATTGATCCCGTGATTCTTTGACAGTGGGAGATAACAACTGTGTGCCCTAATAGCTATGATCAGTGTGGTGAGGATGGGCTACCTGATGGTTTACCCATGTTGAGGAACTATTGATTTATTCATGAAGACAGCCTCCAAAAGGTAGGATGGCCACATGGAGCATGTAATAGGTGCCTGAGGAGCCTTTGTCTCCATTATATCGTGATGCTAAGCCACACAGTGAGTCTGGTTGTAGCAGGAAGGCAGTCAGTGAAATAATGTGAAGTTCTTGGATTACATGTTTTGATGCTCATGATGGCAATACAAGGAAGGTTTTAGACAGATGGAATTGCCATATAATCTAATTTTCTTCAAACTGTAAATGTATTAAATGAGTTAGAAGTGTGTAAAATGGCTTGTTTTAGTGTCAGAATACACTATGGGAAGAAACACAGCAAGTTGGCCTGAGTTTAAAGTATGCTGTAAGAACTTATTAATTTTTAATTAATAATAGCTTCTAGTTTCAACAAGTTGAGTGTAGATGTTGGTATAATCTAAGTAATTAACAGCAAGAGATGCTATCCTGTGGTAAAAGTACTATGTTTTAGACTGTAATGTAAGGATCCAGTATTCCCTCTGTGTGTTAAGGTACCAAGATAATTAAGATATTTCCCAGTTACCATCATTTATCTAAGACAGATATATTAAAGCTCATTAATCTTTCTTCAGATAGTACAATCCATTGTTTTTGTCATTTAAATGTTCTTGGTAATTTGTCAGTGTTGCAGTTTCTTTTATAGTCAAATGAGAGAAACTCTTTTCAGTGCTCCCAAATGTGAGATTAGCAAAGCTGGTGTGTCATGTGAAAAGAGGAAGTTTCCTCAACTGTTAGTGTGGGGAGATTTCCCCGACCCTTAGTGATTCATTTGTCTGTCAGCACCCCAGGAAATCTGAGACTCTTGTGCCTGACCAGTCTGTCAGTGTCCCGTTTTGGGGACCCTTCACTGAACAGTCCTGCTGGATCAGAGGACAATTCAACCGAGTTATTCCGGAGAATACACCAACAGTGTAAGGGAGATCCCTCAGTGGATCTTCCATTTTCTTTGAGCGTGTTACCTGCTGCCAGTGCCTGCCAGTGCCTGGGAATGACTCACACTAACAGGTTACAAAATAGCACTCTATTAGTGTGAAATTGTGACAGGTTAAGGTTCAAGGATTGCCAGTGGCAGTATCTGACTGCAAAAACATATTTTAACCAATATACAGACAAGCTGTAATCCCAATAAAAGTATTCATGGTACAGAGAGTGGCTCTTACCCAATAGGCGTCCCTATGAGGGAGAACACAAGTTCAGCCTGTCAACTGATCCCAGCAGTTACAGTTGAGTCTTCCCTAACTTTTCCCACATTTTCAACTTAATTTTATACTATATATTTAGGTGGATCTTGAGTGACTTTAGTCATAAATATCTATGTTACTGATGGGTGTAAAATTCTCTCACTTTGTTTTTAAAGATATAATCGAAAAAATACAGAGCACATGTCCAGTGGGGGGTAGTTGTACATTAGGGGTGGGTAACTTTGGGATAGAGGTGTGTATTACAGTTACGCTGTAATGAACCAAATTCGTCTGAGGAGAGAGATTTCTCCTGATTTCACCACAGTTGTTGGTGCAGCAGCAGCACATCTTGTCCTGTCTCCTGTTGTTGGCAGGTACTATGCAGTTTATCAACTGCAAAGTACATCAAGTTCCCCTGTGGTGTGTCTGCTCTGTTCCACCCTCTATTCCATCCACCTTAGGAGGTGCTTGCTGTTGTGGGGAGAATCATTGCGGAGCTGCCAACCATGTTCAGAGAATAGCAGCTGCATTTGGCCCTGTAATTTCCATACTTCTGTTAGGATGTGAATATACCTTCTCAGTTTTCTCTAATTTTTACCCCCAGCAATCTTCCCACACTGGTGTAAACAGGAATTATTATCTCTCTGTCTTTAAGAATAGAACCTGGTATACACATGTATGTACATTTGCTTCTCTTGAAATGGTGTGAACCTTGTCTATCACATGCTTTTCCAGGTATGGCTGAGGGATGAAACATGCTATCATCCTTCCTTTTGCTGCCCTTCCAAATCCTTAGCATTTTTCTATATATTTCCCACCTTTTCTCAGCAGTCTATGTAACTATGTCCTTTTTCTGCTCTTATGGCATGAAATTGTGATTATTGAGGAGTTGAAGTCACCAAACCAATGAAAATGAGTAGGTAGAATCACAGAATATGCTGGGTTGGAAGGGACCCATCGGGATCATCAAGTCCGACTCCTGGTCCTGCACAGGACCATCCCAAAGAATCACACCATGTGCCTGAGCGTATTGTCCAGATGCTTCTTGAACTCAGACGGGCTTGGTGCCGTGACCACTTCTGAGTCTGTTCAAGTGCTCAGCCACCCTCTGGGCAAACAACCTTTTCCTGAATGTAACCTAAAACTCCCGCAACTCAGCTGTGTGCAGTTTCCTCAAGTACAATAATCTTTAACAGGATAGGTTCTTCAAAGCTGGAAAATAGATTTCTATACCAAAACTTCTTGTAAAAAATGGGAAGATAGACTGAAGAGATATAATGCTTTTGAATGCTTTAGGTTAATTAGTGCCATTTCTCACAAAATCTTTACAGAAACCATAAGACATTTTACTTTGCTGAGGTTTGCTGTATTTGAAAGAAGGAAATAGTGAATTAGTCTTGGAAGACTTTCTGTATATGTAGCATGAAAGCAAGAATGCTTGTCTTCAATGCTTGCAAGAAAGGGTTATTCATAATAGAAAAAGGGAATTTGCCGATATAATTAAAATAGTTGTCAATTAAATAATACTCTGGGTAGGAGATGTTATAAATAATAAATATATAAATAAATATATAAATAATAAATATGTTTTAAATAATAAATAATGTGATGGACTGTAATGTATTTTGAAAGAAGGTAGCTTTTCTCTCTTTTAAAAAAGTTTATTCCAGGTGTTGTCCAGTGGGGTTCTCTGGGGTCCTGTCTGTCTTGTAAAACTAGAGGGAATGTTTCAGTGACCCTTCGAGCTGTTTGGCCTGGGGCCCTTGCAGTCTTACTGCCCCCTCAAGCCAACACTGTCTTCATGTGTTGGTTTGGGAAGAAGATCAGACTGAAAACTACACGTGCTTGCAGGAGTGTTTGGTGTCTGCCTGGGCAAGCCCCAGGACTGGTCTGACTCTCCAGCAGTGCTGGCTGGAGCAGTGGCTGTGAAGCAGAGGGGTGTGGCAGGAGATGGCAGGGCAGAGCTCGTGCAGCCCTGGGGACAGGCTGGGAATTGGATCCAGCGTGGAAGTGCAAAACGGGCACGTAAGCATAGGATAGCGCCTCACGGTGTCATTGTATGTTCATAGCATGTTGCTTTTTGTTTCTGAGTTGCTAGTGCCTTGTGTGCAAGGTTCTGGTGACTGTTGAAGGTTCTGGTATTTGATAGCAACAGTTCAGTCTGTTTAGTGGAATCAACAGAAAAAAAATAAGATACTGTAGTAGGCTGAACACCAGGTACCCACTAAACCTGCTCTCTCACTGTCCTCTGCAACAAGACAGAGGAGAGAAAATACAATTAAGGGTTTCATGAGTTGAGATAAAGGACTGGGAGAGATCACTCACTGATCCCCATCACAGGCAAAACAGACTCCAAGTGGGGATATGCATTAAATTTATTACTAACAGAATCAGAGCTTGAGAATGAGGAGTAAAATAAATCTTAAAGACATCTTCCCCCCACACCCCCTCCTTCCAAGTTCTACCTTTTCCCTGCAGTGGTGTAGAGAGATGGGGAATGCGTGTTACAGTCAGTTGTTCCAGCTGGGAAGGGGAGTGATAGGGCGGCTTGGTGGGCACCTGCTGTCCAAGGTCAACTCACCTCAGATATGAAAGAAACGAAAGAAGAGGAGTAGGAGGTTGCTGTGTGGGAGGAGGATAAGAAGATGCATTTAAAAGAAATCTTTATTAAGCTTCAGTTTGGCATAATTTTGCCTGTACAGAAGAAATTTCTTAATTTCTGCTGCCAAGATGCTGCCAGAGACTGGAAGTCATAGTTGCATGGGGGAGAGGAGAGTTTTCCACATGAACTTTGCATGTACATGAACTGCTCTGCTCCAGAGCTGTTTATCTTGATGCTTTGCATAGATCTGAGTCTGCATTTTTGTCTTTTTTTTGCAAAGTTAGATCCTTTTAATTAGAAATTATCTTGGCCTGTGGTAATTCCTGAAAAAAAATCCCTTTGTATCATCTGATCCTACTGATCTGTATTTAATGTAATTCTTTCACAAGCTTATTATCCTTTAACCTCTGGAGCAATTTTTTGTTGGTCTTTTAACTCCACACAGTTCTTAATACTTCTTTTAAAATGTCTGAAGAAGATTTCCTATTTGTATTGTAGTCCTAACGCTTACTTAATCCTTTTATAATGGTTTTCTGTTTCTTCTTACTTGTTACAAACAACTAAATCCTATATTGTTCTTAACTCTTTAGGATTAATTTACCTCCACTTCTATTTTTTAAACTAACACATTTTTATGAAAGCTCTCTGTTCCTACTTACTTTTAAGCCTGTTGATCAATGCCAGGCAAAATTGATAAAGTTGTGTCAGTGTCAAGGATATCAAATTTGAGCGGGTTCTCTAAAATCATCAAATTGCCAGAAGGGGAATGACCCAAATTAATGTTTCTGCTGATGGAAAATGTGCAGCATGATTTCAAGTTATCTGCTTTGTTAGGCCTGACTTAAACTGGCTGGGTAGTTGATGTACAGCTCTGAACCATGCTGTGGTTATGCTGCTCTTTGATAAGCTGATAAGTAGCATGGCTGGGTTTTACAGCAGTGCTGGGAGAGCTCCAGGCTGTGGCTGGAGGAAGCCTGGAGTTTGCAGTGCAGATGTGAAGTTGTTAGGTTGTATATGTAAGATAAGTGATTCCCACCTGATCTTGAAGCCCCCCAGCTGAATGTTTCTTAAAATTGGGATCTGGAAAGCCATAATCTCTCCATTATTCCAGGGCTTGATGGAAGTATGTTTGTTGAAGTTTAGTGTCTGTGGGCATATTCTGTAAATAGATTTTTCTTTTTAAGAGAGAAAAATCTAGAAGGACAATGTATTTATAATCTTCACTTACAGCATCTCTGCTTTGAAAAAAATAAAGTAATAATTTTCAGTTTGGAGGGATTTTTGGTTTTGTTTGTGTTTTTTTTAAGGAGGAGAGATTCGGGGATGTGCTACTATTTTTTCCCACTGCTTTTTCTGAAAGGTGGTTCAGGTTGTTTGGGGGAAATGTGACATTATGAGTTATCGTCATTCCAGGGGAGCTTGAAGTAGATCCAGCCTAGTGTCTTGTGCATTCCCTTCTGTCCTGAATGTTGGGAGTAATTCATGTTGTTGACAGCTATGACTGAATGAAGGACAGGAACAAAACAAAAGACTAATAATAGAAGAGGCAAGAAAGTGAGAAGTGAACACTTCTTTAGTAAACTTCCTTTCTGTCATGAGTAAAAGGGGCAGTACTGCAGCCTGCCGTTATCTGTTACCACGAGTGCTGCCTTGTTGGGAACATGCAAGTGAAAGAGAGCTGTTTGTACCTCTGTGTTTGTACGTGTGTTTGTGAGTATGGGAAACAAGTAATTGACCCAAAACCCACATACTTTGGATTTGTACAGAGACTTACAAAAGTCTCCATTTGTTTAGTTATTTACCCTACTTTAAGCTTATACTTCCAAAATCTCAATAGTTTTGGTGTTACTTGTACCCACTGCAAACATTAAATATATGGGTTTTCTGCCTGGCGGTGTGAGGCATCATGTTAGTTGTTGTTTGAGCTGTCTTCTGCAACAGGAGAGTCATGTTCAGAGTTTACCACGGTATGTAATCTTGTGATAAACCAACTGGCAACTCCAGTGCAGGCTGTTGAGGAAACATTTATTCTGTTTTGAGACATGCTTAGTCATGCTTGTTTTGGCCTCTAATGGGTTACAGGCATTACTCCCTATTTTCTTGTAGTAAAGCTGAGGAACAAGGGAATCAGAAGGCCAGTTTGTGAGAAATGGTTTGTGGTGCTGGAGGATGTGAATTCGTAGCCCAAGTGCGTTGTGTACTGTCAGCGAAAACCAGAGAATACGCTCCACGTTTCGTTGTGTGTTGGTGAACCTCACAGTTTACATCACACAGGTATGGAACAGCTGCTCAGTATGGGACAAGCATATGTAAGAGGATCTCTATTAGTAAGGAATGTGATACAGCCCTTCTGTGCCCTGTAGAGAGCACTCAGTTATAAATGTTTCTTCACTGTTGTAAGTAGAAAACTTGAATAAAATGACTAACCTTTAATTTGGCTTTTTTAATTGTTAAACTTGCTTATTTGATTGTTTTCCTTGTGTTGGTGTAGGCTGTGTAAAACATGTTGTGATTCTTAATGGTATACTTTGTGGTGGTTTCTTTAGGTGGCTTAGCAGTATGCAGGTCTAGTATACTTTGTGTTTAACTGAAATGATACATAAATGAAGAAATTTTCTCTTGTCAGAAGTAAAATGCTTTCTATGGGGACTTCTCCTTCTGATGCTGGGACTCTCTTGAAGACTTACTTTGTTGCATGGCATAAAGGCAGATAATGAAGTCTGAGCATCCTTCAGGAGGCTGATCACCCTCATGTTACTGGTGTGTGCTACCATGGACAACTTCAAATGGTAAAGATGGTGTTTTTGTGAGTCTGTTTCAAATTAGTGCTGTGATAGAGGAAGCAATGGGTTAAGTTTTTTTTTAGATTAACAGCCCAAAGCTTGCTCTCTGAAAACCGTTGACAATGCTTTTAAGAAAATGCTTTCCACAATGGTTTTGAGCAGCTACATCTTTACAATGTGAATTTGTATGTTCAGATACTCTTTTGCAGTTGTTTATGGCAAGGGCCACATTTCATTTCTTACTTGATTTCATTTCCCTAAGTCAGTACAACTTGTTTTTTTCTCTTAATAAATCCCTGAAAATAATGCTTAGTTTAACCATTAGTCTTTTTGTTCCTTGAGGATGGGTTTTGGCTAATGTTTCTCCACAGTATTCTTTTTTTTTTTTCACTTTAGTAGCCTCCAACTAAGCAATTGTCTTAAAATAAACTCTGATAGTTTATTAATATTTTAGTAAAAGTGCTTTGCTTAAGAGGATATTAGAAAGAACATGATTTGCTTTCTGAGAATGTTGTATCTGCTCACTGTATTTATTCATTCTGTTTTATCAGCTCTTTTCCAAAACACCACAAGCAGTTAATGCACCTTATAAAGGACTCCTGACTTCTTGCATCTTCCTAAGTCATATCTAGATGCCACCAGTGTTTCCCATGTTAACAGTTCTGAGCATGTTTTACTACATGTGCCTTCGGCGCCGAGCTAGGACAGCGACAAGAGGAGAAATGAACAGTCGAAGGGCGATTGAGTCGAACACCCGAGCCTTACCTATCAATGTTGAAATAGTCCAGTATGCCAAAGAAGTGTTGGATTTCAGCTCTCACTATGGTAGTGAAAACAGCATGTCGTATACCATGTGGAATTTAGCAGGTATTCCAAACGTGTACCCGAGTTCTGGGGACTTCACTCAGACTGCTGTGTTTCGAACTTACGGGACATGGTGGGATCGTTGCCCTAGTGCTCGGCTGCCGTTCAAAAGGACACCATCCACTTTCTGCAGCCAAGACTATGTGGAACTTGCTTTTGAAGAACCGGTTTATCCCACTGCCGTGCACATTCTGGAAACCTATCATCCTGGAGCTGTAGTCAGGATTTTGGCGTGCTCTGCAAATCCTTACTCACAAAATCCACCAGCTGAAGTAAGGTAATTTTTTTCTTTTCTCTTTTATGCTTTCCTGTAGGATGTTAAATGCTACAAGTAGTGCTGTTTAATGAACTTTACTTCCTAATATTTATCTGTTTTGTATTTGACCTACTAACATTTTCTTTATTTCTGCACGTTTTTAAAACTGATGGCACGTTTTGATAGCAACTTCAGAGATGTTGATGTTTTGTAGGACTTAATGCAGATCATAATATCAAATTTGATGTGTGTAATGATAGTTTTTGTGTTGGAATTTTTATGAGCAATGATTACTATGTTTGTACAACACCCTCTTTTTAAATGGCGGGTCTGAGTTCTTCCTCCAATAAGAAAAGCAAATTGTGTAAAAGAAGCTGAGGATTCTCAGTTTTTATGTCATCCTGCTTCAAGTAGCCATAGACATTTTCTTTGCATGCTTTAGGTTGCATGCCTAGTACAATCAGGCACTGTAAGTGTTCATATGGAAATGAGACTAAAACCAGAAGCACTGAACAGTCAGACAAAAGGTGATGCCATTTGTCAGATCTCTATTTTTGGTCTGATCAAAGGGTGTGAGCTGCACTTTGTTTTTTACACTCACTGCATAAGCTAAAAGAAGCTGATTTGATCATGTTGGTTTTCCTCATAGTAGAAAGTCACAATGAAATTCTGGGCGGGGGGTTAGGAATATGGTGACCTGGGGAGGTCACCATATATAGTAAAGAAAATATAGTAAAGAAAAAAAACGTGTATGAGGTGTGAAGCCCTGAGTGAGGAAACAGAAGAAGAAAGAGAACAGGTCTAAGTACATAGTGGACAAAAACATTGGGAAAGTCTCTGCAATCAAAGTACTCCATATCAAAAAGAGATTAAATGATACTAAAGCTATAAAGGAAGGGAGAGCTGATAGAAGAAAAATGTAACAAAACGTATCCTGTAGAAAATAGTATGCCAACAAATACTGTTGCTTTGAAATGTGCACTTTGGTGGTATAAGCAGTGTTAGCTTGGATGTTGGGTGTTTTTTTCCTGACTTGCCTTTTACAGATGCAGCTAAAATGAACACTTTTAGGTCTAACTTGGTATCTCTTGCTTCCTAATACTAGGCCACTGATGTTCATTCAAAAACCCTTGGAAAATCAGGTGTTATGTTATATATTCAAAATGCCCAGTTAATGTATTCTGTATGATTTTGTCATCTACTGTTGTTAAGAGCAGTTGTTTGTTTTACAAGTCCCTAATGAGAATGTTCAAATGAGTATAGTTCAAAAGTAAACATCCGAATTCAAGGAAGGGTGGTAAGTCAAACTAATAATAATAGGCAGCCTGACTTCAGAAGAATGAGTGAGTGTGTTTGGCACTGCAACACAGAGCTTATTTACAGGATGGTATGTGGTGAAGGCAGCTTCTAAGACTTTCAAATTTAGAATCTAATGTGAAATGACTTTTGGGCAATTACTCTGAACTTTCATTTTACTTTTAAATTTTATTATGTAGATTTTACTTCTTTATGATGTAGCACAGAATTTACTTAGAGATTATTTCTGTAACTTGATAATATTGTATTAGGTAATTGTAACATAGGGTGCTGCAG
The DNA here is from genome assembly GCA_013400695.1 of Neodrepanis coruscans. Taxonomy (NCBI): domain Eukaryota; kingdom Metazoa; phylum Chordata; class Aves; order Passeriformes; family Philepittidae; genus Neodrepanis; species Neodrepanis coruscans. The sequence continues at coordinate 43,245 of VYZS01043703.1, read as the reverse complement.
GGCCTTACAGGGATATAATTCTGCTTGATAAACTATTCCTATTTTATGACTTCAGGTCTTTTAGGTTCTTAAATCAATGCACCTCCTTTAGTGTTGTGTAAAGACTGAGAAGTGTTGGAAGAAAGCTCAAGGAATTTTAACTGAAGGAGCTACTTAGTAAGCTGCACTAAAAAAAAAAAAGAAAATTGTTCAGAGAGCTAAAAGGAGATGGAAGTGAAAATACTAATATAAAACTTTTGGGTATGTGCTTTATGTTTCCTCTTCAGGTGTGATGAGAGTGAGAGCTAAGACTCCCTTTTTTATAATAATATGTAGCTTCTGTAGGACCCTTCTTTTTAATTTGTAGGCAAGAGTACCTTCTGTCCTGCCTACATAGGTTGGCAACATTTCTGGTTAGAAAAAGGTTGTCTCAGGGATCCTTGAAAACAGTTGTCTGTGCTGCCTCTTCAGTACTTGTTAGTCTTGGTGCTAGAGAAGTGTTAGAGACTTCTTTTTTTTTTTTTATTTTTTTTCTTA
>VYZS01043703.1:27503-38611 GCA_013400695.1 Neodrepanis coruscans | reverse complement strand
CTGGGTTCGTGGAGCATGGTCATTTTTGAGAAACTCCTAAAAAGCTCATGTGGACAGGGCAGTTATTTGAAATATCTTTTGCTATTTTAAATGTCCTGAACATCCTTGGAGTCCTGTCAGCTGCCTCTGGTATTTCAGAATTGAACTCTCAGTAGAAAAATGAAAATTTGTTGCGTGTTTTCTCATAGTAATTAGACTGCTGTGAACTCTGCTAGTTGCCTTGGTCTGAATAGTTCTAAAATTGTTCTCGTGATCAGTCTTCCCTTTTGTATTTATGAAGTCACAGGGGTACACTGAAGGCCAGGGGTACACTTTCCAGGTTAGGTTGAACTACCATGCTCAAGCATCTCTTGCATGTTAGCAGGCAGGAGATGTTTTCTTGCAGGTAGGTGATCTACAGATTTTTACAATGCAGTTTCTTGCCTAAGAGCAGATGGGATGTGTTAAAATCACATATTGTGATTATAATTGTTGCAGAAGTTGCAATTTCTGCAAAGATGTGGTAGTGTTATTCTCTGAGTTTCCTTATGTTCTCCTTGTTGGTCTGTCTGGAACTTACCATTCTTTTGGCTTTGAACTATGAGTTTTTTGGGACAGGACATTTATTTTTTGTGCTTCTTTTCTTTCTTTCTTTCTAAACAAATCTCAATTTGACAATGCAAGAAATCTCACCAGGTTGCAAGCAAAGTTTAATCGTGTCTTGCTGGGGAGAAATCTGGTTACTTTTCCTAGGAGTCACTTACTCCCTCTTACTACATACATTTCTTCAGAAGTAACCAGGTCTGCTCAGGCATCATTCTAGCTGTTCAAAACCTTCCCAAAAGCATTAGGTCAACAAAAGTTAAGCAGGCATTAAATATGTGCTCTCATTTGACACAAACCTTCTATGATTCTCAGCTTAGAAATCATTAGACTGTATTTTTCTTCATGGTGAGTGAAGGGGAATGGGAATCTTTCTCCCCCGCCCCCACTCCTAGGTGTACAGAGTTTTTGGTATCAGAGCATAATGAGTTCCTGTGTATCTTCATGGGACAGAGAGAAATTTCGTAGGAAAACTGAGTCCATTGAAGCTGAATGGAGAAACTCAAATTTCTCCTTCAGTCACTAGGGGAAATAATACAAGTGTTGCTGACTCTTATTGAGGCTTTGCATGGCACTGTAAAGACTGAGGCTTTCTAGCACATTGCTGGTGAAACCTTCTTATCAAAGCACTCTCAGTGAGACGTCCTTGATCAAGTCTGAAAGACTTGAGGGCAAACGATGTGCTTCCTGCAGTCATTTGATTCTGCTTGATTTTTTGAGAGCTACCTAATTAACTCGGTGCAGGAGGTGGGCAGAATTCCTTTGACTTCTTTAACAGTAGTTATTTGGATTCAGTTTCTCTTTGAGTTAAATAGTTCGTTGAGCAGCTTAAGTTTGGAACAAATGCAGGCAACCTTATTAGGGAAGCTGATTGTGGTATGTACCCTCAAACCAGGACTAGCTGTAAAAATGCCTTTCTTATGAAAGATTTTTAAAGGAGTAATTGTAACAAAAGAATGCTCCAGAACAGAAGACATGCAGTTCTTAATGATGCCTCTTGGAAATCTAGACTTTTTTGATTCTACTGTGAATTCTTTACTTCCATTCAGATTACCTGTGGCCCATTAAGTATCACAGTAGTGATCATAGATGAACAGATCACTTCCAGATGCAGCAATGGGTGTATTAAGAATGTGCCTACATTTGAAAAGAATTTACCAGCCCTGACTCAGGGCAGTTGCTATTGCCTGTTTTTATGTGTGGTGCCACCAAAGGCAGAGAACACCAAATCAACCTGATTGACTTGAGGTTTTCCTGATAAACAGGCTGTTGGTGACAAGAAGAGTGTGACAAGGGCAGTGGAAAATTGTGACTGGTTTTGTTGTTCATCAGCATTTGATATGTAATGTGGAGTTTCATATCACATTGTGAAGTCATCCTACATGTCTTTCATTTTCTATGGTTTATGACAAAGAGTAGAAATGAGCTACTGCTTACTGAAGTTAGTTACTGCACTGCAGTTTGATGAACCTAGATCTCCAGATGCATTACTTTTTTTCCAGAGCTCTGTTAGTGCTCAGTTATCCTCTCGCCAGGATACTAAAGGAGAAGTCAATAACAGACCCATTCTGTTAGAAGTTGATGGTCCAGTATCAACTAAATTCGTGAAAAAGTAGCCTTGAGTTTCCCCAAGAATATCTTGAGTGGGTACATAGAAAATGTCAGATGGTGATCTGGATGTGCTCAGGAAAAGTCACATGCATTGCCAACATTAAGTATTTGCTTAGAGAACTGACCTGTGTGAAAAGGGTGTGACAGTGGGACTGCATCTGTTACTCTGTTGTGAGTTGATGTTCATGTCATAAATTAATGAAGTCTCTCTTATGAAAACTGTTAATTTTAGGGTGAATTGTCCACTTTCCTATGTTAGTACTTTCTGATGTGCCATGTGTTCACTGGTCTTGTGTGTTTGGNTTTCTGTGTCTAAAAATAGGGAAGTCAATAACAGACCCATTCTGTTAGAAGTTGATGGTCCAGTATCAACTAAATTAGTGAAAAAGTAGCCTTGAGTTTCCCCAAGAATATCTTGAGTGGGTACATAGAAAATGTCAGATGGTGATCTGGATGTGCTCAGGAAAAGTCACATGCATTGCCAACATTAAGTATTTGCTTAGAGAACTGACCTGTGTGAAAAGGGTGTGACAGTGGGACTGCATCTGTTACTCTGTTGTGAGTTGATGTTCATGTCATAAATTAATGAAGTCTCTCTTATGAAAACTGTTAATTTTAGGGTGAATTGTCCACTTTCCTATGTTAGTACTTTCTGATGTGCCATGTGTTCACTGGTCTTGTGTGTTTGGTTTTAGTTCATGACCTTTTTTTTGCTTTTGACANTTTGCAGTTGTTTTAGGTACAGACCTTTTTTTTGCTTTTGACAAAAGACTTCTGGAAGACTCTCATTCTGTTGTAATGTACTTGGAGAGCAGCATGGTGTAGAATAGGGCAATTTTTCTGTGCTTACCTGAAAATGACCATTAAGAAATGCAAGGCTCAGCGAATACAGATGAATTTTCCTCATTTTTTTCCTAATTAATTTTTAAATTTTCCTGGTAGCAAATACCAGGCTTCTAAACCTTACTCATACCATGCACAGTGTTTTAGTGGAAGTCCCTATATACATCTTGCTTTTTGTCGTCATGGAAGAAGTTTAAGAAATTGATTCTGGAAATAAAGTATGTTTGATTTTATTTTAATTTTTTAATTAATCTTCCCCCCACCTCTCCCAAGTATTCTAGTACGTGTCAGTGTTGAGCAAACTTGTAAGTTCAAAGTAGTGGTATCTGGTAGGGAAAGCCAAGATGCTGATGTACTGGGGAGCAGACAGTGCTTCTGAGATGTGTATGACAGGACAAGTAGTCTGAGGGAAATTCTTGAAGCTGGAACTGAGGTGATCAGGAAGAGATGGAGTATGGAGTAAGATGTGGAAGTGTTTGTATTGGTCTTGAGGTAAGCATGGTGTCAAAGGCAGTAGCAGCAGTGACTGCTGGAAGCTTCCTTCTTTAGGAATTAACTGGACTTGAGGGAGGAAAAACATGAGTGAGCATCATTGGCTGAAGAATTTCCATTCGCTGAATGAGGACACATGCAGATGCAAAGAGCATGTTTCTGTTTTCAGGCCTTTTGGCAAGTTTGAAACTGCTGAAGACCTAAGGAATACTGAGATTACTCAGTTGGCAGCTGATTTTTGTGTAGAAGTGAGGGTATGTGTATGGTAATTGTGTGCATGCCCTGAACCTCCTTCTATCACTGGACTAAAGAGCAGAAAAACTTTTCAGTTCAGCAGTTTGGAAATTCTAGCATTTTTTTCAAAGAACACTTTGAAAAATGACTTGAAGATTCTACTTTCCTAATTTGGCAGTGAACTACTTTAAAAAGGGATATTTTGCTTGTCTAGACAGATAAACAAGGTAAAGTTTAGATTATTTTTTTGATAGGTTGCAATACTGTGAAGTAGACAGGCCTCATGTTAAAGAGACTGAGCTTTGGTGTTTGGGGTTTTTCTGTTTTGTTTTGTGGGAAATGAGAGAGGTCAGATACTGTACTTTTGGATTACATGGCAAGACTGTTCCCTGTATGCTTACACTAATGTGCTATCATTGTGAAGACATCTGTAACCCTTTTGTTATGATTATCTTACTTGTGAGACCTTAGAAGAACTTAGAAAAACAGTAACACAAGTGCGTGACTATGAGTCTACAGCTTGTTGTTATTTAACAACGCAGAGAAAATATGCTAAGGTCAAGAGTTAGTGTGCCTTGTTAAATTTATCCTAAGGATATATATCAAATCTAGGGAAAACACACATTTTGTTGTCTTTTCAACCATGTTTGTCACTTGTTAAATACTTCTGACAGAAGAAGCTGCCCTTGTACTGTGTTCAGGGATTCCTTTAGTAACTTTGATTTTAATCCCTTACTATATGTGTCTGTAATTTTTTTTTTTTTTTCACAGATGGGAAATACTTTGGTCTGAGGCACCTACAAAGGTGAATGGTCCTCAGGCTCGGCAGTTCACACCTTGTATCAAACAGATAAACTTTCCCACAAACTTAATCCGACTGGAAGTGAACAGCTCTCTTCTGGACTACTACACTGAATTGGATGCAGTAGTGCTACATGGTGTGAAAGAGAGACCTGTGCTTTCACTTAAGACTTCAATGATTGATATGAATGATATAGATGAAGATGAGGAAGAAAAGTATGGCTGTGGAATGGACACCCTTAATAAACAGTTCAGCATTGTTACCCTCAGGGAATGGCCGACTAATGGATATTTTGATAAACTGCCTTATGAGGTAAGAAAATCTTGTTTATACTCAATCATTGTCTTGAGTATTAAGGATGCAAAGGTGCTTTAGAGGGTGTTGGTCAAGATTGTTTTTTCTCAGTTAGAGTTGCTTGCGAATCCCTGTGAATTCCTTGTGAACCTCCTGTAGTTATTGTATAGGTTTGCCTGCATTATGTAAGGCTATCTACTTCCACAGGTGGATGTTAGATATTTGCATAGTTTTTGCACTCTTATTTCTCAAGAATCTCTGCATTCACACAGTTTTTACAGCAGTTATTCCAGCCTTGAATTTCCAGCTCTTGGACTTGGAAGCTTCTAGCTTCTGTCTTCATGCTTGACAAAGAAAATATCCAAAAGACATATGAAAAGATTGAATGAAGATCTGAAAGTGGAAGTAGTTTGCAATAGGTGACAAGGTTTGTTTTCCTGTTCTCTTTCTTACAAAACTTGCAGAACTTTGTTCTTGAAACTACTGTAATACTTTCATGTTGTTATGAAATAAACTTCTTCCATCCAGCTGAGTTTTGAATTGTGGTGCGGGTAAAATGCCTTATAGCTGGACTTCTGTCCACTCTCTTGTTTCAATGCTTGCTACTTTCTGTTCTACTATTAGCACAGAAACCAGTTGTGAGTAAACTCCTTTGAGATCCCCTGGCAGCATGGCAGTTGCAAGTGTGCTCAGAGTCTGTAAATAAATACTTTCTTTTGTGTAATTTCCAGTATAATGAGACTGTGAAGTATGGTTGCTGAATACTGTGCAGGTCAGGCAATTCAGTGGGATGTAGCTGTTTATGGAGGCTGGTACCCTAGTCAGTGTAACCATTGAGAGACAAAACAGTTGTCTTCACCTCTCCTGAAATAAACTGTTTGCACGTGGTGGAGAGGAGCCTTTACTTGCCAGTCAGACCCCTGAACTTGAGCAGAGACAAGATTGTTCTTGCTTGTCAGTGTTTTGCAGTTTCGCAGAAGCAGCGAGTGTTTATTTACTATTGTCACCTACTGAATGCTCCAAGTGCTTGTGGCTTGAACCAGACTCACTTTTGAAAGGGAAGAGACTATGGTGAGGTGCTTCCACTGATTGGAAGGGCACTTTTAGAAGTACCTTACCTAATCAAATGGTGTTTTGATTTTATGACATCTTTTGTCTCAAAGTTCCCCAGTTTGGGGAGTGAAGACTGGCTGGGTGGCCATGTGCCCTGGTAACCTGCCGAGGTTTGCTGTGCTTGTAAAGAGGGAAGAGAGATGAAGGGAATGTAACAGCTCTTGTCTTTCTTCTCTTTCAAACCAAACTTCTTGAGTGTGGTTTTGTTGGGATTTTTTTGTTGTTGCTGCAGTGGACTAATAAATGAGGATACTAACTTCATCCTGAGTTAGCTGTAGTGGTGGTTTATGAAAACAAAACTCTTTTCCCCAGAGTCCATATAGTGTTTAATGTGTTTTACTGTTGGTTCTTGAATATCAGTACTAAAGAAAGTACTTTAAATAGCTGTTTGCAAATGTGTTTAGTAATTCAAGTAAATTAATTATAGATAAAACTTAATGTAAATCTAGGAATTCTTCTTGTTTGGAAAGGCCAGACAAATTGATTTGTTGTATAGTAAAATACCAGAGAGATTGTTAATCTCTTTTCTGTTCTACGTGATCATAGAATCATTGAGTTTGGAAAAGACTTCTGAAATCATCAAATCCAACAATAAATGGTTGATTATACATATTAAAATTTTAATTTAGGAAATATTCGTCTAGTCTTCTTACTCCTATGAACTTCTGTCTCTTCTGGAGTACACATGTACTCCATGTGTGTTTTTCTGCTTTCCTGTTTGTCTATCAGCTTCCTTTTTATCCTTTTTAACATGTTTGATTTTATGAATTAGTTTATATGGTCTATCAGTACCAAGAACATTTTTTCCTTCTGTTTTGATTTAAGTAAACTGAAGATATGGGTGGAAAATTTGTCAGAAAACTACAAAAGACTGTGTCTGGACTGGTTTTCTGAGAGCAAAAATCCCAGTCTCCTATTTTCTAGCCCACCTGGAAGGTTTGGGCATCAGAGCAACAAAAATGTTGTACTTTGTAGCGTGACAGGTTTTTTTATCACATTGGATATGGGAACAGTACTCTGCATACTGTCTTGGAGACTGACAAACGTCAGAGTTTCTGGAAAATACTCGAACTGTGTAAGGATGAAGTAAAGCAACTGCTGATTCCTTCCATTTTTCATTTATACATTGCATAAGAAATTGTATCTCTTTGTACGTGCATTGATTGTCAATGTGTAGCTGTCCTAAGCCTTCATACATGCCTGTTCCTTATTTGAGCTGTTTTCAGGCTTTTTCATACTACTCTCTGTAATTCACAGAATACACAGGCTGAGTGGGTTGTGCTGAGTAGGCAGCAGTTCCTCCAGCCTTTGTTTTGCCTTTGGTGTCTTTCTGAAATTTCCATAGACTCTCTTTTCGTAGACTGTGGTGTTCCTCAAAATGGCATTGGCTTGATGCACCATGAGCTCTAAAATCATTTTAAGAGTTCTAGAGAAACACTGTAGAGTGCTCCTGCCAAAAAAACCCCAAGAATAATGCTCGAGTCATGGGGCACAGTCTTCTGTAGAAGGTAGTTGACCTAGGTGAGAGAATTTTCCTTCCCTGCTCATGGATGGTGTTAACCAGCCCTTAATAGCTGTGAAGTACTTGTATTATCTATCATCTCTTCTCCAGAACTACTTTATAATTGAGAAAGAATTTTATAGGAGACACTTCATGTCCTTGTCTTTCTTTCCAGTTCTTTGACTAACTTGTGCTGCTTGTAAAGGGGAAGGAGCAAGGCCTTAGTCTTAGTTGGCTTTGCAGGAATGCTTGAGATCTGAAGGCCTGAACAAATTCAGAGTTCTTGGGAAAGGTGAGGAATACCTGCCACAGAATACACGTTGTGTGGTTGGAGACTCTCCAAGATGTGCCAGGTACCAAAAAGCCAGCTTTTGTGCACCAGAGAGAAGAGTCAGGAGAAATCCTGCTTGCTGCAGTCCAAAATAATCTTTTTAGTAAAAACTTTGATATAAAAAGATACAAATGACATCTTTGTCATTCCTTGAAGCTGATTTTTCTAAAAGCTACCTTGAAGATTTATGAGCTGTTTGTGTCTGCTGGGGAAGTGAATCTCACTGTTAAATATGGATTTGGCATTTGTGTTCCAGGAAACAGGTCCCGAAAGTAAGATCTGCATCCCTTTAATGATACTTAAAAGAATCAGAGCAATAACCAAGAGCATTTTTAAGTGAAATACACTTTTTTCCCTTAACAATAAACATCTTTCCAGAACAAACAGTTGTAGGCTTTCAGGTAATCAGCAAGATTTTATGCCTTTCTTTTGAAAGGGTTCTTAAAAGTTGTCTGAATAGCTGATGACCATATGGCACGAGATTCCTTTCCATTGATAGCCAATATACTGCCAATTGCTATAGCAGACTAGACTGAGCAAGGGCAGATGGAGGAGATCCCTCCAGCTTTAGTCTTCCTTGAGTCTCAATTATTTGATTGTGCAGTGTGCCAGTAAAATCCATTTCTGTTCTTTGAATCAAAAAGTGTCTTAAAACTTTTACAGCCTTCCACTGCTGAAAGGTTCAGAGCCTGTGGCCTGGTCATGTAAAGTCAACTCCACCAAAGCATGTTATGTGAGTAGAATAAAGAGAAAAGAGACTTAAAGGGTTGTGTTTTGTGAAGCATTGAAAGATGCACTTTTCAGGTTTACATGCAGTATTAAATGCATTTGATTGTGGAACCAGGGTTGTGTGTTTTCTTAAACTATGTGGAGAAATGTCAGAAGCTCTAGAATAGCATGTTCTCCTTTGTGCCTTCTCTCTTTGTCTCGTTGCGCACATCCCCTTTGTCCTTCATCTGAGCATGTTTTAGTATCAATTCTAATTGGAATCCAAAGTGTAGCAGCTCTAGCTGCAGAATGAAAAAATTGCACGTTGTTCATTTGTGTGGTTCTGGATGGGTGGTTTGCATAAGTCACTGAATTTTTGTACTGTAAAATCATTTCATCTTCATGTTGGAAAACTGGAAAAGGAAATTTGTAGAAAGGGCAGATTTTATAGGATTGACCAGCATCCAGGCATTCTTTTCTGACCAAGTCAAGTTCTGCATTATTGTGTTCTAGCCACAGAAAATATTTTATTAGGTACAAATGGTTGTTGCTTACTGTTCTTCAGCATAAAGCTTTAAAAAGCTAGAGAAACTTTTGGTTCAGTAAGCATTTTTATGAAATACACCATCAGTAAAGTTTTACCCCATGTACTGAGGAGTGGGATCCTCTCTGAACTTATAAGCAAACTTTGCAATGGGTGAGATGTCTTTTTTTTTTCCCCCTTAAGAGATGATTTTAATTGATAATTGAAAAATGTGCATATATCTGAGATGCTGCAATCAGAGACTATGGTAATGATAAAACACACATGGATTTGGTATGAATCAGGATCCTTTTTGTCCTTAGCACATGATGATTTTGTACACTGAAGTTTGTTGAATCGTTGCGGAGAATTAAGATTTGGAAACCTCCAGTATTTGGAAGTTTTCATTGTAGAGGCCATTGAGCTCACCACATGTTTAAAGCTGTCATGTTTACCCTGGAAATGGGAGAGAAAGTACTTTTGTAATTTTAGTCCATCATAGCTTAAAATGGCAATCAGTGTTGTTTAAATTATATTTTCTGTTCCTTTTTATACTTCTTTTTGTTGGTGTTTCCAGTAAACTTTGTTTTTACTGACAGATTTATAAGAAAATGTGAAATGACGATTGTCATAATTTTTCATAAAAGCAGAGTAAAAGCTGTGAAAAGCCGTGTTACAAAGTTAGTTTTCAAAGCAGATACTCAATTCTGTAGCGTTCTTGGAATGGCCGTGAGCATGGCCTGGCACAGCACAGCCCATCATGTCACATACTCACCATGGTATCAACCTGCACGTTGTGCTAGGATACACACGTGTAAAAGCAGGTTTCTGACAGACACACTCCAGGCTAATGGGGATTAATGGTTATTAGCCTGTATGTTTGGAACCTGTTACCGTTGTTTGATCGAAAGCCAGAAAATCTGTAACATAGTGTCAAAGTAGTGACATTTCATTGTATGTTTTCATTTTCGATAAGATAGCATAATTTCAGTAAAAAACAAAGACGGATTTTTCTTTCTGATCGAGATATTTGTGTGGCAAGGGCTCTCATTTTGTGTGTGGAAAGACTGCAACAATCCTGTTGAAGTCATCATTTAGTGTGAAGGGACATTGTTGAGGCCTTTGTACTTTCATTTACCATTATCTGTATTGCTCAGAGGTTGCAAAATGACTTTTTTCTCATTGAACAGAATTTGTTACTTCTTTTTATCAGACATTATTATGTGACATTAATTGTAGATATAAATTCAGCTAACTCTGCAGCCTTTGCTGAGCTTTCAGCTCTAGAAATCTTAGTAACCACAGGAGAAAAATCTGAGGGAAAAGGCACTAATAAAATAGATATTTAGGTGGCTTACAGAGTATGGAGTAGCTGAAAGATTGCAAAATACTTCTAAGCAGTTTCGAGGGTATATGTTTAAGTATCTACTGTTTAGAATGACAAACAAAACTGTGTTAAGCAGGTTTAAAGCTCAAGTATGGGACTGAGCCAAGCAAAAATCAAGATACTTACTTGGGATTCTATCTGTGTTAGCTCCTAGTTATTTTGGTCTTTCCTAGAATCCCAAATGTCAACAACCTAAACGTCAGTTGAGTGTAAACTTTGTTGATTATAATATATTAACTGCAGTGCATATTGTGGTGGTTTTACCACAAATTCAGTGATTTTGGAGCAGAGACTCAGAGAGAAGTCACAAACACACCCCAAAAATGAAGAAAACACACAAATATCACAGTTTATTTTGCACAAACACCAAAACCCGACAAATAAAGTGCAAAACAGACAAACAAATTAAATTTTTCCAGGGCCCGCGTTTGAGGTGAGGATGCTCTGGAGATAGTGCTTGTCTCTCTCTCCCTCTGAGCCCGGCTGAGAGATTCTGGGGTAGTTAGAAGGGAGCACGTGGTCTCGAGATCCCCTTAGGCGTGAACCTCTGCCCGGTTTTGACTGAGGAAATAACTCAAGAAGATTACAAAAACCGCGCACCCCCCTCCCTCCCTCCTTTTAGCCCAAGGAGAGATTTAGTGCTGAAAAAGGGGAAGATGTGGTCTTTGGCCCCTGGGGAATAGCTGC